>VWZX01001137.1:348-122343 GCA_013399015.1 Galbula dea | reverse complement strand
GAGCTCTCTGCCCCACCGAGAAGAGCTTCACCGGCATCAGGAGTGCCGTGAGCCGCTCTTAGTGCTGAGCAAAGCACGGGGCGGGTTTAAAAACGCTGCTTTAATTCGTAAAGGTATCAGAGATGTTTATTAGAAGTGATAAAAGTGCTTTATACTATTTGGTACTTCAGCCAGGACATGGAACTTCTCCTACAGTTCTCTTTTCCCACAGAGCTTTCTGCACAGGTAACACTGGTGGTGAATCTTCAGTGAGCTGCCACACAGCACAGTGACATGGCTTCTCTGTAGGTGCAGAGGATGGAGCTGTGCTCAGCAGAGAGCTGCTGGTGTGACCAGACACCTCCGACTGCCAGCGCGTTTCCTTTCACAAGGCTATGGGCCGAGCTCTGCTGTTCGGGTACCGCCCGGCAGGAACAGAAGCGATGGTGTTCCTGTCCTGGTGGGTTATTTGGAACAGAGGAAAATGGGAATTTGGACTTTCTGTAGGGAAGGAGAAGGCCTTAAGACCATGCTGGGCTGTAGGATTTGCTGGAGGAGGTTTTACCGCATGTCAGCCTCTGTAGGAATTGGTTTTTAACTCATTTTTAAAGAGTTAGTTTGGTTGTGCCAGCGAGAGAAAGCCGTTTGGCTGCAGTGTGTTTGGGGAGGTGCTCCTCAGTGAATGTAGTGTAAATCACATTTCTGTTAAAAGGATTGAGGAACAGGTCGTTATTTTTGATTCAGGCCAAAATAAATCATTTCAGTTCTGCTAAACTGACCAGTTTGTGCATCCCTACCTGAAGAGATTCTCTTGTATAGAAAGGGAAGACTTGCTCTCTGGGTATCTCTTAATACTGTTGTGCTGTCTCTCCCTTTCCTGCTTGTCCTCCTCCGAGTTGCGTGAGCCAGGCTGCTCGTAAGGGCATGTTGATGAGGTGTGGAGACGCTAGTGTGACTCGTTATCAGCTCTCATCCATCACACAGCTCAGGAGCTGGTTGTAATTGAGGCAGGAACGTTTCCCAGACCACTGGGAAATTGTGTTCTAGGCAGGTCAGGACTCACAGACAAGTGTCAGTCTCTGCAGAGGAGGAGGCTGATTGTGGCCTGTCTGCAGGGAACCTGCTGGTCCTCACACTGCTGATCCTCGCTCATGCCCAGCTGCATAGTCACAGTCCTGCCTCACACTTACTCCCTTAGTCCCTTGGACTGAGGTGCTGCTGGGATTTGGTTAGCTGATGAAGAATTTCTTTTGTATGATGAAGGTAGAGCAGGCCCTGTGTGTCTGTCCTCCACTGTGCCTCCTTCCTGCTGTCACCCAGAGAGGCTGTGTTTGGGAACCTCTTGGTGTAACTTGGGCTCCTAGTCGGTGGGGCTTGGGAGCATCAGAGCTCTGGCTGTGACCTGTGCTGGGATTGTGAGTTCCTCTCTCGTGTTTGAGGTCCCCCACAGTTTTAGACTCTTCTGACAAAGAGTTACTGGAAAGCTAGTAGAGAACAGACAGGCAAGATTCTGGTCCTCTGCTCTCAAAAGAGATGTGCTAAGTCAGAGGAGGTGCTAAGTCAGAGGATGGGGAGCAGAAAAGAGCCTGATCAGACCCAATATACAACAGCTTTTGTGTAAGGAAAATAAACGTTTGGAAGATCTCTTATGCAAAAGGTGAGAGAAGTCTGGAGTGTGACAGATGGCCTGGAGGGAACCAACAGGGAGCAACTGACCCCTGCTGCTTCCTGCAGGAGGGCTGGAGAGCATTCAGTGAGACCAGAAAGGGCTCAGCTTAAAGCGAATGAAATCGCTTTTCATGCCAGATGTAGTGGAGTTGAGGTGTGGAACTAGATGTCGTGCGACATAATGGATGCTCAGAGTCCATGTGGGGTCAGGAGAAAAGTGGGACCAGCTCCTGGAGGAGAAAACAACCAAAACTGAGTGTGTGCAAAGACACCATCTTGCTGGTGCTGCATACCCCAGGGGAGCCTTAGGGGCAGTCTTGCTTTGGGCTTCCTGTACTCGCACTGTTCCCTCTCAAGGACCATCTGGGGCTGCTGTGGGCTTTCTGTGGCCGGGATGGGCATCAGCCCATCCCCAGCAACACCTGAGTGCCTCTCCCTCATGAGCAGGGTGAGCATCAAAGAGTCTTGGGGACAGGCAGAGCCCCCCTGAGTGCACACAGCTCCTGGAAAATGCCAAGGAGCTGGTGGATGCTGCCCCAGAGGCACATCAGGAGCAGTGAGCAAAAGGCCCCACAGCCTTTCCCTTTTCCAGCCCCCTCCAGGTTTCCTCTAGCTGGTGCCACAGGTGGTCCAAAGGCAGCTGAACTGTATCTGGTGGAGGGAGGAGGACGCAAGGTTAGGCCCACTTGAGGCTTGGCCCAAGGTGTGCCCTGATGGTTTGTGTTTGGAACTTACTTGGGCAGTGCAGAGGTAGAACTTTACAGTCCCAGGCACATACCTCAGGTGCACGAATGGCATTGTCCAAGGGTATTGCTGCTGAGGGCAGGGACAGACGCTGAGGGTAGGATGTTGTACTAGGAGGGAATGTACTGAAAACTGAAAATAAACATCCCTTCCACAGCAGTGCTCGACGGAGGGCACTGGGAGGACACTTTTCAGCTGAGGAGCACTTGATGGAAGCTTGCCTGTTGTGCATGAGAGAGCCTGGAGGAGGTTCGTGAGCACCATGAAGGAGGATAGGGCAAGGTGTGGTGCTGGTCCCACAGAACAGGGCTGCCTGTGCCCGTTCTTGGGAGAAGGTGCAAAGGGCTGCTGAGATGTTTGTGGAGAGCAGTCAGAGGAGCACTGAGGAGAGAGGATGTGCAGTTTGGGCAGCAGGTTTGACCAGAGAGAGTTTGTTTTTAAGGGCTCAGGCAGGGGTTTTGGGAAGTGTCCGTGTGGAGGTAAGCTTTGAAGCAAAAGAGTGGTGGCTGGCTTTTGGAAGGTCAGCTTGTTTTACAGTTAGCAGACAGCTTGCTTTGGAAAGGCTTGGCTTCATCCGACTCCCCTCTCGTGGCTTTCCTCACCCAGTGCCTGCATCACTGATGTGTTTGTCTTTATTCCACTTGTTGAGAAGCACTGGCAACCTCTTGCTCTTTCTGCAGCACCATTTTATTCTCTGCCAGAGCTTCCCATGTCCCTTCCTGCTGCTGCTCCTCTCCTGATCTGGTAGATGAGCTGCCTACCCCTTGGTGTTTCTGAAGAGACACCAGAGCTTCCCTGAAGTCGTTCTTCCAAGCTGGGAACTCTTGTTTCTCTCTGTCCTGCACTACTGGCTGAGTACTCTTCTCCCTGCTCTTGCTTCATTTTTGTTTGTCCCCTGTGAGATCATGTCTGTTCTGTGTCCCTTGGTGGCTGTACTCTGGCTGTTTGAAGTGCTAGATGAGAGCTCTGTCAGGAGCATCTGCTGCCTCCTTGCAGGGGTTTGCTGCCAGGGTGATACAGATGATTGAATGGAAAATGATGAATTCCATTTGGAAGTTTCCTGTGCCCTTCACAGGGGAGTCTGAATTCCAGAGGAGGAAATGCCTCCCTTTGTGCTGACTTCTGCAGCACCTGCCTTGCATGAAGTGACTTCTGCAGGACCAGGAGTGTGGAGCACACTCCAGCAGCAGGATCAATAGCAGGTCCTTCAGCTGGGGTGTAGGTTTCAAGGGTACAGCCTGAGAAATCGTTACTTTAGTGTCACCAGGAGAACCACCTGGCTCATGTTGCTCTCTCTCCATGAGCACTTCAGAGGTGGAGGTCTCACCAGGATGGAATGAACAGAGTCTGGAATTTGGGCAGACCTGGTCCCAGATCCAGAGGCACTTGGTGTACTTTCAGAGGAGTGCTCAGGTTTGGAGTATGGGATGGCAGAAGGGAGAGGTCGGGAGAAACCTGGGTGGAACGGAGCTCGTAGGAGCTGGTGGAGGAGGAGAGGGTGGAGCTGAGCAGGGACTGAAAGTCATGAACAAGTTGGTGCAGAGGACGGAGGAGACCTCTCTCCCGTGTCGGCAGCAGTGTGCAGAGGGATGAGGCCTTCTGGAGACCTCCTGCTGGAGGGATACCTGGGCAGGAGGTGTCATGAGGTTGGGGGGCAGGCTGAGGGATCATGCAGAGGGCAGGAAATAGGAGGAAATGTCATAGCTAGCTTTGGTGCCAAGCTCTTGAAGAGTGGAGGTGCTGGAAGTGACGCCCCGGGGATGACTGGTGGAGGGGTTGCTCCTCCTCTGCTTTTTCCTTACTAAATCTCCCATGACAAGTTGGGCTCAGTGCAGAAAACCTACTCTCTGCTGCCGTGTGAGCTGTTGTAGCTTGCACTGAACATGGAGAGATGGAGGCCTGGTGAGAGCAGCCCTGTGGGACCAGCCCTGACTCCTTCCTGCTCGGGCTTGTAGCTGTTTGCATCTTGGCAAGGACATTTCAGCCGGTAGAAGCAGTCCGGGTTTCAGCAGCTCCTCCTGTTCAGCTGCCCTGGGCCTGGGGCAAGAGCATCCCTGTCCTCTGTCCGGAGCCTGGGTCCTGCTGCTCTGAGCAGGGTGAAACCCGAGAGCTCGTTGTCACTTTCCCAAGACAAGGTGGGGCCTTGCAAAGCTAATTAAGAGGAGCTTTTAATTTCCTGGCATCTGGGGCCTGCCAGGAGCATCTTGGGGTTTATTCACTTCCATGGAGGAGTAAAGCTGCTCCTTTTAATCTCCCTGTGCTAATAGCCCTTCCCTGAGAAAGTCATGGAGCCGGGAATCATCTCTGGCTGGTCTTCTCTGAGGTTCACCAGCCTGAGCCAGCTTTGGTGTCCATTAACTCCTGAGGGTGCAGTGGGCTTCTCACGTTCTGCATGTGAGTTCTTTGCATCACAGGCTCCGTCAAGCCTGCAGCTGCATCTGTTTAACAAAACCAGCCAGGAAACTGGTTCTGCTTGATTGTTGGGAGTCCTGTGCAGAGCTGGTGTGGCTCTCGATTCCTTCCAGGACTTCAGGAGTTAATGGATGTGGTTTCCTTTCTCCAAAGCCAGGTATTCTGCCCAGAGGTTGGGATAAGTGCAGGACACTTCACCCCAGCGCCTTTCCTCATTGGGCACTGTCTGTCTTACACATCCTGAGTGGTGGCTGGGGGGGGAGGGCGGCGCTGGGGGTGGGCTCAGGGTTTGGCTGGAGCTGTGGCAGATGAGTATCAGCTCAGCTGTGGAAAGAAGAGCTGATACAGCTCTTGGACATGCAACCAAGGGAACAGGAAAGAGGAGCACAGAAGTGGTTTTATACTTTGGGGTCTGCAGATGAGAGTGTTGACACACACCTCTGTGAGCTCCAAGGTGTGTATCCAGATCCATCCTTGGACAGCATGTGGGTGTGCTGCCCTGGGTGGATCTCAGAAGGAGCTCAGGTCTTGGAGAGTTGTTGTGAGGTGAAAGGCATGGTGGGCAGCGGAGAGTTTCAGTGAAGCAAAGAGTTGATGAAGATTTGGGTGACCATGGCCTTAAATGGTGCTGCTGCCTCCCACCAGCCCTCCTTTGCATTGGTTTTGTGTGATGTAGTGAGGCCATCAGTCTTTCCTCGAGGTTCAGCTGACTCCCTTGTTGTGCACCTGTAGATACATCTCTGCTGTGTGGGCAGTGACATCCCCCACATCTTCGGGTGCAGTGGCTGCTGAGCTGTCTGCTTGGGACATGTTTGTACCTTTGGAGTTCCTCCTGTTCCTGGGTGCCAGTTACTGGCACAGGTTTCCCTTCCCGTGCTCTGTTCCAGGACACTGTCTCTAGAGGAGGCTTTGCCTGTGGGCTGATCCGCTTTGCACCTCTAGGACCTCTCCTTATTCCCTCTGGCCATTGTCTGAGTATCAGCCAGGAACGATTTAGGTGGTGGTGGGTTGATGGTTAGAGGTAAGGGCAGGACTGGGTTAACCTCTTGGGTCTTCCCTGATCTGTTGTGTTCATTTCCCTGAGCACTGCTGGATTTCATCACCTTGTTTCTCCGAGAAGCTCGGACAGGCAGGGAGCAGCGATGCAGAGCATGGTGGATGGTGAGACAGGCTGTGTGCCGAGGCAGGGGGATGTGAGGGCTGCAGGGCTCCTGCACTGCAAGGTCCTCTGGGGCTTCTGACTCCTCCTCTTTCCATTTCTCGTTCAGGGTGTTTAATGGTGTAAGTCTGAGCAGTTCCCTGGAGAGGTGCCTTGGCACCTGCCTGCTCTTTGTACTCTTCTGTTCAGAGGACTTGTTTGTGTCTTTTGTGTCTGAGAATCTCTTGCTGTCTCCCTCCACACAGGGACACTTCACTCCTCTTTAAGGGCTTCTTTTCCAGTTCCTCAGATGTGCTTCCATGAACCTCAAGTGCACCATCTGCTGCAGCCTGAGCACTCTGCTCTGTACCTGCTGATTAACTTCATCTTGTTGGCCTCCTCTTGGTTTCCCAGGGTGATGGCTAGAGTTTATCTGTTGGGGTTGGTTGGTTTGTTTCGGGGTGACTCTCAGTGCTGGAGATGCAGATGCTGTCTAGGCTTTCGGGGTGGTAGGATTTCTGCCTCAGGAAAACACACTACTATGTGAAACAACTGGCAGAGGTTATTGTATAACTCATGGCATGTCTCCCATGGCTAATACTTGTGGCATTAGATAAGCAAATTGCTTTTTAGTGATTGCTAGTTGTCCCTTCTTTGATCAGAAGATGATCAGGAAAGCTAGGTCGGTAGGTCAGGTCCCTTTGCTGTGCTGGAGAGGTCATTGAGGAGGTGCTGGTGTGCCAGGGGCAGGGCTGGGTGGGAGGAGATAAATGGGAGAGTAGAAAAGAAAAGGGAGAGGTCTTTGGGTAGTGCTTGGGGTGTGTTAGGCTTTGCTCCAGGACCCAGAGCCAGATCGCTGTCCATGAGCCCATCTCAGCAGGTCTCTCCAGTTAATGTTTTTTGTAGTGTTTGAATGGAAGGTGCTGCTGGGTGCTCTGTGTCTGTGCAGGAGTTGCTGCTGTTGGTGGCACTTGGCCGCTGGACTGCTCCCAGCCTGCTGAGCAGGACTGAGGTGGAGGTTCTGAAGCTCTGCTTTCAGAAGGGTCCTCTGCTTGCATAGTCAAATGCTGCTGCCTTCATGTTTAAGATCCAGTCTGAGAGCAGGAATTGCTCCTGTCAGTGATCCCCCTCACGGCTCTTTGCAAGAGCAAGGTGTGAATTGTGGTGCCCAGGCCTAGGTCTGGCTTGGCAGTTTCCTTTCTGGGGCCCTGAACTGGTTTGTCATGTCATTTGGACCAGATTTCAGTCTGCTGTCTCTGGGCAGCTATCCTCATCCTTGTGCGGCCATCCTTGTCCTGGTCTGTGAGATGTCTGCGGGGAGCAGCTGCTGGTCCTGGTCCATGAGTCTCTGGTCTGCAGGGAGCAGCTGCTGTTTGACCCCAGAATGTTCTGCATTCCTCAGGCCCCACTTGAATGCCTGGGAAGAAGCAGCTGGTGAAGTTGCTTTGTCTTAACTGGAATGAATTCCTGAGGCTGAAGTGCTTTTCTCTGCTGGGAGTAGATTGCTGAGGGCCTGATACCTGGGGTTAAATAGTCGGAAATCCGGCCAGTTTGTGTGGGGAGGGCTGCGTGCTTCTTGGGTCAGCTCCGAGGTCTGGTGTTGGGGGGGAGCACGTGGAGCTGATCAGAGCTCCTGCCACACCTCCCCAGGCTTATCCCTGTGTCCCCTCCTTGTCCTGGGTCTGCTTGGGGGTTGGCCCCTGCTCCTGGGCTGTGCACTGTCGGGGAGGAGAGCCCTCTCTGCCATGGCAGACCCCAGCGTGGCCTAAGCCTCAGCGATTTCTCTTTGGGCTCTGCTGAGCTGCCACCTTTCAGGTGTTGGTAGTTGTGTGCTTGTGTCCAGGAGAGGCTGGAGCTAGTTCAGTGTCTGGCGGATGCTGCGAGGAGTGGAGTTGGGGTCAGACATCCGAGAAGAGCTCCTCTTTGGGGTGGCTTAGTGGTCTGTGTCCGCTGCCCATGGTATTGTCCAGAAGGCTCAGGCTGAGTCTCTGGGTACTGGCAGCAGGCTCTGAGAACACCTAGGTGCAGGGGTCTGCCTGGGTAGTGGTGCCCTCCCCAGGACATCAGGTCTGTGCCATGGGGGCCTCCTCTGCTGGACCTTCAAACTGATGTTCTCCTCTCAGCGGTGGTGATCACTTCTTTGAGCTCTGCTGCCATGAACGCCTTCTCCTCACTAGGTTCCAGGTGGAGTGGCTCTAGCCTGGAGGGGCTGCCTGCGCCGTGTCTCAGCGTAGGGAAAGGTGTGTCACGCGTTCCCTGCTCTGGTGATGCAAGCCGGCGCTGGCTGGAGGCTCTTGGCTCTGCTGGGAATGGACTGGCTCATTTCTGCTGCAGAAGCTGTGCCGCCTTGGGGACTGGCATCCTGCCCGAGCTGCCCAGCTGGGAGCGACAAGTCTTTCTGGTTCTGTGGCCTCACCTGTAAGGTGTTGGCTTTGAGCACAGTGACTCGGAAGGACTGAGTTTAACCTTGGAGCTGATTGACTCCCAACTGTTTTTTCCTTTGCTGTGTTTGCTTCCCATTCCTCTTGAAGCTCTCCCACAGAGCTGGCTTTCCCAGAGGCAATCCTGCCTGGTCTGTTGTCAAAGATCAGCTCACTCTTTCATCACAGGTGTCTGAGGAGGGACCCCAGTTCTGGTCATGCTTTTCCTGCCTGTATGTTTCTGGGGCTGGAAGGGCCAAGACATGCGCTGCTGTGTCTGGACACCTTGGCTGTGGAGCATGCAGGAGAGTCTCTGCTTCCTCTGTGGGCAATTCCCAAGATGTCAAGCCCACATTTAACAAGAAAATGTGAATGAAACATGAGGTTCAAATATATGATCAGGTTTTGCTGTGAGAATTTCAAAGAGCTGCCCAAGCTGCTGCTGCTGGACACCTCCTGCCCAGGGTGACAGAATCCTGTGCTTTCATTATGGCTGGGGACAGCTGCAGAGCTCTGCTGCCCAGCCTGTGGGGGCATGGGAAACCCTCTTCTTGCTCGTGAATCACCAGGAGAATTGTAATTATTTCCCCTCTACACAGTCTGATCCTGCCTTTAATTAAACCTGTGCTGTCCTCCTGAAGGTGGTGGGACTGTCCCAGCAGGGTTTGACTGTTGGACTTGAAATTCTCTTCAGAGTAAGGAGACCCAAGGGGTACTTGTCCTGTCCATATCTGTGGCACTTCCAGGGTTGGAAAGGTTAGCCAAACCTCCTCCTTGGATCCCCTTAGCCTGTGTGGGAGGAGAGGTAACGCAGCAAGGACTGGTGATGTCCTCAGTCCTGCAGCAGAATCACCTGGTCCTAACAGCCCTGGCTCTGAGCCTTTATTTTGGGACACCCTGGGTTGTCACAGGCTGTTTGTGAGGAAGAGGAGGCATCTGAGACATGCTGTTGGCTAGCAGAACTTGGGAACACCTTGGGAAGCCAGAAGGTTTTGTGCAATTCCAGTGTGAGGTTTGTGTTTCCATTGCAGACCTAGTTCCTGGTCCTCAGATGTGTGCACTGTCGCTGCCTCATTCCAGAGACCTTGGCCAGTGTGGGAGGTCACTGTGGCTCTGTGGCTGTGTAAGTTAGGTGTCTGACTCCTCTTCCTCTGGCACACATCCTGCTCCCCTTCAGCAGCTCTGCAGCCCTCTCGCTGGGAGAAATGCCACCTCTTTGAGGTGTTCCATTGAAGCCTGCAGAAGGCATGGTGTGGTGAAGGAGAGGAATGTCCCTACGGCCTGCTAGCACTTGATGGCCCTGCTGCTCTCTGATGGCGGCAGGGTCCTGCCCCCGGGGCAGCCCCTCAAGCTGTATGTGTTGCACAACAGCACGACTCCTTCTCCAGAGAAACGGGTAGGGGAGCCTGGGCTTGCTCTCCTCCCTCCCTCCTGGACACCCGGAGATGACTTTCCTTCAGGTACAGGTGGGAGTATCAGGGCTGGCCGTTGGAGGAGAGCTGGGGAACAAAGACCCTCATGTCCTAGTCCCCCTCCCCTGGGATTAGGCACAGTGCCTTTGGTGGGTCTGATGTTAGGGTGTGGAATGGGACAGAAGCATCTGCCCAGACATGTGGGACTGCTTCACGGCTGCCTGGATGTTGTACGTTGGTGTGGGGGGTGCAGAGGGCATCTCCCCAGAGCAGTGACAGGTGAGGAGAGCTGGAGTTGAGTCTCAGGCAGCCCAGAAGCCCCTTGGCTCTAGCTGTGTGAAAACACTTAGAAGAGAGTCATGAAACCATCCTGGGGCTGAGCTGGAGGCAGGGAGGTGTCTGCAGGCAGGAGTGGGCAGGGCTCTCCAAATCCTAGGCTTCAGCACCCAAACAGTGTCCTCTGCTTGTGTGGCTGTGGAGATGCTTCCAAGGGGGGTGGTTTTAAACTGAAAGAGGGAGAGTTGGGTCAGATGTTAGGAAGAAATTCTTTACTCAGAGGGTGGTGAGGCACAGGAACAGCTTACCCAGAGAAGCTGTGGATGTCCCATCCCTGGCAGTGTTGGAGACCAGGTTGGATGGGCCCTGGGCAACCTGGTCTGGCGAGTGACATCCCTGCCTGTGGCAGGGGGATGGAACTAGATGATCCCCGAGTTCTCTTCCAGCCCAAGCCATTCTGTGGTTCTGTGTGTTTTCCTGCAGGTGGGGTGGGGGCTGTAGGACATGCAGGCTGCCCAAGGCAGTGGTGGAGTCACCATCCCTGGGGGTCTTCAGTAAAACATGTAGAGATGGCACTTTGTGACATGGTTTAGTGGCATGGGGATGTTGGCTTGCTGGTTGGACTTGATGCTCTCGGAGATCTTTTCCAACCTAAATGGTTGACAGATTCTATGATTCCAAGAGCACAGAGGTGACTGAGGTGACCCCACGCTGCCGTGCTGGCTCTCTGGCCCGTAATCTCCTTTGGGGCTTTCCAGGCCTGCCCTCAGGATTCTGTGGTTTCTGGGAAACAGGGCAGTTGAGTGTTAGCTCAGCAAGTTCCTTCTGATCCTTTTATCCATTGTCCCTTCTCCTCTTCTCATTTTCCACCTCTTGATCTGGCTGAAGAAGCGAGCAAGGGTGGAGGCAGGGCTCTGCTGAGCCGAAGAAAGGAGCCCTTGGGGGTGGTGTCCAAATTCCCAGAGTCACTATCTGAGCTGTGGTTCTCCAGCCTAACCTCATAGCTCCATTAACACTTTTTTCATGTCCTGGGGCTTTGCTACAGTCCCAGTACTAGTGCTGGGACCTTCGCAGCCATGGGCATCAGCAGCCAAAGAGGAGGGTTGAGGCTTGGAGGAGGAACCTCATGTCAGCAAGCTGAAGAAACATGACTTAGTTGGAGCGTGCTAACTGTGGAGAGGAGGATGGAACCTGCTCCAGAGTTTGCTAGGGCCTGTTGGAGACAAGACTGAGCTCACAAGGGCCCTTTGTGACCTGGCTGTGTATGTCCAAGCTTTGTGAGGCTCCCCATGTACTGGATTGTTGTGCTGCTGCTCAGAGGGACTATCCCTGAACACGGGCACCAAAGGTGAACCTGCCAAGTGGAGCTTGCCTTTGCTACTACCAGTGTTTCTTGTTTCCATAAACCAGCTGAGCCTGTTAGTGCTTCTCTGAATAACCTCAGATAAAACCACAGAGTGCTGTGTGGCAATGCTTCTGAAGCAGGACTGACCCACCCCTTGAAGATGAGTGCTGTGCAGGCAGGGTGGCTCTGCTTGGCTGGCTGCAGCATCTTGCTCTGCAGCTGACATTTCTGTCCCCTTGCAGTCACAGAATCATTCAGGTTGGAAAAGACCTCTAAGATCATTAAGTCCAACTGTTGACCCAATACCACCATGCCACTAAACCATGTCCCTAAGTGCCACATCTACATTTTGAACCCCTCCAGGGATGGTGGCTCTGCCACTGCCCTGGGCAGCCTGGGGCAAAGCCTAATGACAGCTTTGGCCATCACAGCAGTGACCCTTCTCTGCTAGCCTGCTGTTCCTGTTTCATAGCACTGCTCCAGAGGCAGTGGTCTCAAAGAAGAGGTTCATTAATAATTGCACTGGGGTTTCATCCTTTCTCCCTTCTGCATATGTACAGGAGCATGGCCAGCAGGTCAAGGGAGGTGATCCTGCCCTTCCACTTACTACTAGTGAGGCCCCACCTGGAGAACTGTGTTCACTTCTGGGCTGCTCAGGACAAGAAAGACCTGGAGCTCCTGGAGTGAGTCCAACAGAGAGCTACAAAGTTGCTGAGGGGCTGGAGCATCTCCCTTGTGAGGAAAGGCTGAGGGAGCTGGGCTTGTTCAGCCTGCAGAAGAGGAGGCTGAGAGGACACCTTAGCAATGTACATAAGTGTCTGAAGGGAGGGTGTCAAGAGGATGGAGCCAGGCTCTTGATGGGGCCAAGCAGTAGCATGTGAGGTAATAGGCACAAACTGGAATGCAGGAAGTTCCACCTAAACATGAGGAAGAACTTCTTTCCTGTGAGGATGACAGAGCACTGGAGGCTGCCCAGAGAGGCTGTGGAGTCTCCTTCCCTGGAGATACTCAGGAACCATCTGGACCCAGTCGTGGATAACGTGCTCTGGGCGACGCTGTTACACCAGGGAGGTTGGACTCGATGACTTTTCGTGGTCCTTTCCAAACATAACCATTCTGAGATCACCTTTTGGTATTGAAGTGAATCTCCCAAAGTTGATGAGTCATCAGTCACTAAGGTAGAAGTAAAGTCTTTGCAGTTGAATTGTGGTTAGCTGGACCAGGCTGACCAGAGACTCTTGGGTTCTCTACCAGGAGCAGAGTAGCTCAGGGTGGTCCCTTGTCTTCCCTGGAGTTTCTTGGGAACCCAGCCCACGTGTAGCAGGTAACTCATGTAAACTCCCAGCTGAACTGGTGTGGTTCAGCTGTGAGAGGTTTGTCACAGTCAGGGGTCTCCTGAAGTTTTGATAGCTCCCTTCCATTGTTTATGTTGGTTGCACACTCCAGTATCTGCCAGGCTACAGCAGAAGGTGATGTTTGAGGCTTTGTATTTGGTTATGCAAACGAGCCTGAGAGTTTGACTTCAAGTTGCAGGTGCTGTTGTTGGCATTGTTCATGGCCACCTCCTCTCCACTCTTCCTGGTGGGTATTAGCCCAAGGTGCTTGGCTTTCATCCCTGGCCCGTGTGTTCAGAGTTCAGCTCCTCACAGGGTCTAGTGCATGCCCTGGCCTCAGGGAGGGCCACCAGCAGGGTGGGCATAGCCAGAGGAGTGCACCCAGGGACCGGAGGAGGGATTGTTCCATAGCAGCACCTCAATCCTGCGCCCATTGTGGGCTCCACAGAAGGAGGACAGCACTGCTGGAGTGGGGGAGCTCAGGAGAGGGTCCATGGGGCTGATGGGGGCTGAAGAACTTGCCTGGACAGGACAGGCCACAAGAACAGGACTGCTTCAGTCTGGAGAAGACCCTGCTATGGAGGGGCTTCCTGGTTACCAAGGGAGGTTCTCCAGGACACGGAACCCAGCCGGGTATGGGAAGCAGGAGAGGCACAAGGCATCGTAGAGCTAGGTGGTTCTTTCTGGGGACCAGGAGGCTTTGTTCACTGCTAGGATAATTAGTTGGTGGCCCCAGAGGGGTTTTGAATCTTGTGTTGTGTTGTGAGTGGTTCCTCTTGACAGATACATTCAGCAGGGCGCTGGGTTCCTGAGGAGTTCTTTTTGCTAGCTGTGTGAAACAGGGTTAACCTTGATTAGAAGAAAGGATAATTGCCACTCCCCAAAGAGACATCTGCTGAAGTTTTCGCTCTTGGCTCCAGTACCATTGTTGAAATGAATTTGTTCTCCATTTCCAGTGTCACAAGTGAAGGTTTGTGCTTAACAGTGAGGAGCAAGTGGCTGGAAGCTAGTAGTTAACAAGAAGCTTCTGCTAGTCAGAGTAGACACAGCAGCTGCTTGGGTTCTGCTAAACAAATACAGAATGATAGCATCACTTACGTTGGAAAAGATCCAAGATCATCAAGTCCAATCCTAATCCTTACCATAAATCTTCATTATTCTTCCTGTTATGAATCTGCACTCTTACTGAATCTCAGGTCTTTCATGGGAATGCTGTAATTGTGCACTTGGTTTTTTTGAGCTCCTCTGATGACTTCTGACTCCTTTGGATTTTTGTCACACTCCAATCCTTTACTCAGGTCCAGCTGGTCTGGATTCCAGGAGGAGAGGAGCAGTGCCCTTGTCCTGCTGTCTGCTGGATGCTCACAGTCTGTTGGGAGCTTTCTGAGGGATTTGGTTCTCTGTGTTTGAAAAAGAAAAAGCTAGGGGAGAAAAAGTGCTGTTGGATACAAGAAAAGGTAGCATGCAAAGGGAGGTGTTCTGCAACATTTTAGTTAGTGGACGCGTTCCTGAAGTGAACTGGGTGTGAAGAGTTGGGAGACTGTCAGGACAGCCTAGTTCTGCACTTGGCTTCACAAATAGTTCATGCCAAAATATTGTTTGTAGAACTCCACACATCTGTTTTGAGGCTGCCTGAAACCTGTGGGCAGATGTGCTCTGAGATTGGACTATAGATGTTCTGTTCCCTTTGTTGTTTCCCAGCCTGCAGACTCCAGCAGGTCAGCACAATGTCTTGCCTGGAATTTCCTTGCATTCTAAAATTAGGAGAAGGATCTAGGAAACAATAGCAAATCCAATCTCTTGGCCTCCTGCTCTGGCTCAGCCTTTGTTGTCACTGAGACTTTCACCTACTTCCTTTCTTGTGGAACTGATTCACATTAGATAAACTGAAGTGGAAAGAACTTGGGCTGGTCCGTGCCTAGAAGACTTTTCTTCTTGTTTTACTTGCTGAGGGTCTCCTGTGCTGCTTTAGGACATCAGGAGTGGGGATTCCCTGTTGCTGCTCCCTGTAAGCAGAAGTGCAACCACCTCAGCGTGGCAGAGTCTCTGACAGGTTTGGCTGTCCCTCGAACGTGACCTTGCCCCCAGAGGCACTTCCTGACTGAGACATCTCTGTGGGAGACAGCAGAGGGTTTGATCTTCTCGAGTTGTGTGCTTAGAGCTCCTCCTTGTCCCTTCTCACGGGGCGAGCAGCTCTCTCTGTGCTCTGTCTTCTCACCTTGTGCGTCACCTTTATGTTCCTCACCCCTCTCATGCCTGCTGTGTTGGTGTTCTCTGCAATGTTGTGAGGGACAGCTGTGGGTGTCCCACCACCCCAAAGCTGAACACTTTATAGATGTTCCTGCAGAAGTCTGTTTTGGCAACCAGGATTACTGGAAAGGCAACTGAGAAAGAGGGTTGAGGCCTCAAGTTCTTGTTTGCTCCCCTCAGCGTGATCTGTGAGCAGCCCTGACTCTCTGGGTGTATTTTCTGGTCTGTAGGTAATCCTGCAGTTACACCTCCTTTTGCTCACTGGAGCTGTCTCTCTGCTGCTGGCGCAGGACAGACAGGATGGTGACATGGACCAGAAGTGGCTTCTGCATCTCAAGTGTCACAACCCTGAGCTTCCTTGCTGCTTTCTCTGCATCCCGAGTCGAGTTACTAGATTCGTAAGGTTTGGCCGTCTCAGACTCACGAGTGGTTAGAGGTGACTGACTTGGAGCCCTTGTCTGCACTGTGGTGGAACCCCAACACCTCCTCAGAGACATGGTGCCACCACAGGTGTGCACAACAGCCTGCCTCTGCCTGTATCTGCCTGGGGGGCCTGGGTGCATGTTTGCTGCAGTGGCCCAATATTGTTTGTTTGTTGTTCCCAAAGTGCTCAGAAAGGATCCAGGAAACACAGCAAACACCACAGCCTTGGTTTCCATCCTGCCCCGTATCCAATGTCCAGCCATGGATAGAAGTAGCTGCAAGATTGGCTCAGTTAGTGTGTTGTGGTTGGTTAGAGAGGCTGTTGATGTCTGGAAGGAGTATGACTGATGGTGTCATTTCCCATTTGTAGCTCATAGAGTTGACTTCTGAGAAGGGTAGGTGCGAAGAGGTTGGGAACTGTTAGACTGGGACACCTCTGGAGGTCCCTCCAGTCAACATGTCCACAACTGTGGTGGTTCTAGAAAGGATTCATCTTCCTTTCTCAAGCTCTTTGTTACGTGAGCCCTACAGAGAGTTCCCCTGATCCTTTTCTTCTCTGGTGTGAGTGGCACAAACACTTTCCCGGCTAGTGTAGGGACCTGTCACTGGTGTCCTGACAAAGTGGACTGTACAGCAGATGTGTATGACAGCAAGGACAGGACCTCAGCCTCAAAGTCCTCTTATGGTTCTCCTTTGTTGGCTTCTCTGGACCAGACTCCCAGACACTCCGATGTCTGCTGGCAAGCTGCTTTGTGGTTACCTCCTCACAGTGCTGGTGTCTGAATGCCTAAGAGGAGCCATTATCTTGGGAAACAAGGAATTTTGTGTCCTCCAAGGCAGGGAGAAGAGCAGTGGGATAATAGAGCTGTTAAATGAATCATCAAGCTAAACTCATTAAATGCTTTTCTTCTTTCACCCTCACGTCTTGCTGACCTTAATCAGGGTTCTCACTGGTACAGCAGCTGCACTTCGAGGACCTCACCAGGGCAGAGGCTCTGAGGGAAGGCAGTCGTCTCCAGGGATGGATGCCCAAGTTTGCCCTCAGGTGAGAAGACTGGTCTCCCAGAGAGTGGCTGCTGACCCAGTTCCTCTCTCCTGTCACAGCCCTTCTTTAGGCTCCTGAACCTGCGCAGGCTCGGTCTGAGTGACAATGAAATCCAGAGGCTTCCCCCTGAGGTTGCCAACTTCATGCAGCTGGTGGAATTGGACATCTCCCGCAACGGTAAGGTCAAAGCTAGCGGGGAGTGGGTGCCCCACACTCCTCCTTCTCTCCATGTGGTAGCACTGTCCTGGCAGTGACCCTTCGCAGTCCCCCAGTGACCTCTGGTGGGTCCTGAGCTGTCAAAATATGGTTGTCTTCCTGTGTCTTAGCTGTCAGCAGTACCTGCTGTCCTGTTTCCCACGGGGGTAAGCTCTTCTCAAGCCTCTTCTCAAGCCTCTGTGTTTTTCTTTGTCCAGACATTCCAGAAATTCCTGAAAGCATTAAATTCTGCAAATCTTTGGAAATTGCAGACTTCAGTGGGAATCCTCTCTCCAGGTAGGAAGGCATATGCAACCCTTTCCTCATTCTCCCTAGCTTTCTCTGGTCTTATCTTGTCTGAAGTCGAGGCCTGGGATCACCCAGCCTTCGCCAAGACCTGCAGGTGCCTGCCCACTGACAGGTGGAACACAGCAGAGGGAAGAACTGGTCTGTGCTCCATCCTCTGCAGGGTCTCTGGCTGGGATCTGTGAGCCTTCAGTCATTCTGCTGCCACTGGTGGGAAGGGTGAGGACTTTTGTCCTCTTGGAAGAAGTTTGTTGTTACTCCTTCCTCACTCCACCCTCGTGCACAAAGCAGAATGGAGGTGGATTTGTGGCACTACAGAGGAGTGGAGAAAGGTCTGCATGCTCTGCTCTCTCACATCCTTTTTGGTCTCTGCCCTCATCTATAGCTTAGGGTGGCCATGGCCATCCTTGGAACTCTTCTTGGTTTCCGTGATAGCTCAGTGCCCAGAGCTGTGTCCAAGAATGGGGCTCTCTGCCTTGTCTCTTCAATCTTCTGTCTCTGCAGCTCTTAATTAATTATGTTGTGGGAATTTGGCTCCTCTGCCTTGGTAAACCAAGCTTTGAGGCGCTGGTGCTGTGGTGCATTGTCTGCCAGGGTCCCAGGAGATGCCAGTCTGACTCCAGATGCCTTCTGCCCTTTGTGCTCCTGGGCAAGCACTGCCCAAGTCACCCTTTGAATAGATTTGACTCTCTGCTTCCCTCTTGTGGTGCCAGACACTGCCAGAACCATTGAATCGTTTGGGTTGGAAGGAACCTTTCACCTCCTGCGGTCCAACCCTTGCCCAGCACTGCCAGCTCACTGCTGCACCATGGCCCTCAGCACCACATCTCCAGGGCTTGGAAACCCCTTCAGGGATGGTGACTCCACCACTGCCCTGGGCAGCCTGGGCCAGGCCTCGACAAGCCTTTTGGGGAAGAAATTGTTCCTCAAGACCAACCTAAAACCTCCCTTGGCACAACTTGAGGCTGTTTCCTCTTGTCCTGTCAACAAACTACTCAGCCAGTGAGAATCCCAGTAGCACAAACGTGACCAGCACTTCTACACTAGACATAACTTGTTGGAGTCTTTTGGTGGCCAGAGCTGTGGGATGTGTGTTGTGAGCAGTGGGGCAGGGAAGCTCCAGAAGCTGCCTGGGAACAGCAAGGGATTTCTCCTTTTAATGGATCTTTCCCTGTTCTGTTGCCCCTTGGAGCTATTATGATGACACTGCTTGGTCCCTGGGAGTGCTGCAGAGTTATCTGCAGAAATACCCTTAGATGGTCATTGGATTACTTGGTAGCCCTCCCTGCTTCCAAGTTTAAATGATCCCATGGCATAATTTACTCTGGGATTTGTGCTTGAGGACCCCAGAGCCAAGTTTGCCACTTGGATGCATAGTGACTTTGGTTCAAGGGGTGTTGTTGCCTTGGAAGTGTGGCATGTCCTGGATCAGGAGCCACGGTCGGAGCTGGTTCCTGCTCTTCTCTTTGTGCATATTGGTTGGGGCAGGACTGGCTTTTTTGGGATTTAAATGAGGACCTTAGGGCTTGTTTTGGACGCAGAGTTAATGGTGGTTTGTTCTGTCATGCTTTCACAGGCTTCCAGAAGGCTTCACACAGCTTCGGAGCCTGGGCCACTTGGCACTGAATGACGTGTCCCTGCAGAGCCTCCCCAATGACATTGGGAAGTGAGTATGCCCCTGTTCCTCCTAAGGGGGAGGAGGGTTGGGGTGAGGACACCAGGCTGTTGGAGAGGGGACAGCATGCTCTTGGGGTGAGGACACCAGCAGGATGTGGAGGGGAAGAGCCATCCCAGTTACAGTTTGCCTCTGTGCTGTGGGAGAACCTCTAAGCATTATTCTTGTTAAAAGACAACAGTCTCAGCTGCTTCTCCTCCTCCACGGCCTGTGGCACAGCAAGGAGTGCATCCAGTCTCCTCCAGTCCTCTTTCTCCTTACCTCTGAGTGCCTGTTTGCCCCTTTCCAAATAGCCATGGTCTGTCTGATGATGTCAAAATGATTTGTGCTGCTACCAAATGGCCGTGGCAGAGCCTGTGGGGCACAGCCCCTGGGGCACAGTGCCCCTACCATGGGATTGGGCTTTCTGCACGTGAGGGGTTTTATCTTTTGGGGCAGAGAGTCCTGTGTGTGAGGCCATGTTTCCTTGTCCTGACTCTGGGCAGGGTGTTGCCCCGTGGTCACCTTCATCAGAAGCTGTTGAAGCTCCTCCTCGTTTGCTGTTTCCCTTCCCATCTCCATTCCTGTGTGCGCACTCGTGTGTGTTAGCCTGCAGGCGATGCGGGGTGGTCCCAAGGGAAGGGCTGTCAGCATCTTCTCCTGTCCCTGGAGCCCCATTCAGTCACTGTGGCTTTCTTGCTCCCTTTTCTCTTGCAGTTTGGCAAACCTCGTGACTCTGGAGCTACGTGAGAACCTGCTAAAGACTCTCCCCACGTGAGTGTCTGTCTGGTGGCTTCAGGAGGCTCCTGCGTGCTGGCTCTTACTGATTCCTCAGCGTCTTGCTGTTGCTGTAGTACAGGCTCTAGCACTTGGCTTGGGAGGGCTCTAGGCTCTGCTGCATCTTGCTGGACTTCTGTAAATCAGAGTGAGGAGGGAGAGAGATGGCACAGGGCTTCAGAGCAGGAAAGGATTTTCAGAGCCTGACTCAACCTCTCTGTCAGGATTGATTTGGAATAGGCAGGGTTCCACAGGAAAGCTGCTGGGATTGGTGAGGAGTTTTTCCTGGAGAGGTGGAGCAGATGACACATTCTTCTGGAAAAAAGAGGGGAGAATGTGCTGATGTGGGTGGAGGAAGAACTCTGGACACAGTGAAGAGCAGCAGAACATGGCTGAAGATATGCTTTGGTTCTGACATTCTGTTTCCTTGGGTATCCCTTCTGATAGTTGTGGTTGAGCAGCTGTGAGAGGGGGTGGGGTCACTGCCTTTCCTGCAGCAGACAAAATCTGCCAGCGAGGGAAAAGAGGTAAGTATTGTTTAATGCTTCAGAGAGTTAGGGGCAGAGAGGAACTCCTGGCAGAGGATCTGTCTGGAACAGGCAATAGGGTAGATAGGATATGGAGAACTCAGGAGTCTGTGCATTGACCTCTGGTTTGGAGCCCATGAGTTGTTTGTTGAGTTTTCTAACCTACCTTAGCTCTGTCAGCTTGTCTTCTGCCTGCTGATCCCCCAGTCTTCCTTGAATATGTGTTGGGAGGGTTTCAGCTCGGCTTCTTTTTGAGTAGCAGTGTGTTCTGGGGACACACAAACACCTCAGCGAATGTGTGAAGCATGCAACTATTGTCCAGTACCCTCCTACTACTCATGACAGGTACTTGGCTTGGCTACCTGTACCTCCCCCCCTTGCTCCTCTGCTTTAACAAAGGGCAAAGGAGACATCTGATAATAGTTTTCAAGCAAGGCTTGAGACTCTTAAGCAGTTAGGGCTTCAGTCATGCCTTTTCTGTGCTGGCCATGCCTCCTGCCTTGTGAGATGTTGCGTTGGCTCAGGTGCGTGCTCTTCCTCCTGGTTCTTTTCCTCTTGGACCTCCAAGTACCTGCAAGGCTTTGTGTGACACCACTTATATCTGTAGACTTCGTGTATCAGCTTTCACCCAGGGGACAAGATGCTTCCAAAAAGGAGCAGAAGGAGCCTGCACTGCTCAGCTTTCAGGCTCCATGCCTGGTGGTGACACAGTGTAGAAGCATAGCTCAAATTAACACTCATCTTGCCTCTGCTGTCAAGGTGACTGGATGTCTTCTGCACAGAACTTGTCAGCCTTAACACTCTATAAGAACTTGCCTTTCCTGCCTAGCCCAAATATTTGTACATCCTGGCCAGGCAAGACAGATCTCTTTTGTTGCCCCCTCACAGACTTGCAGCCCCCAGCTCCCTTCACTTGGATGCTGCTGAGATGTACAGCTCTCTTTCCGGAGAAGTGCAGTGACTTCTGTAGGGGGACAGTTTCTTGTGAGGAGAAGAGGTGCTGGAGACCCTTTGTGCTGGGGCTGTGGGCAGGGCTGAGGTGGCAGTTCTGCCCCAGGGTGAAGAGAGAGGCAGCCACCCTGTGTTGGGGCAGTGGCAGCTGGAGTTGGTGGGGTAGGATGGAGAGCTGAGGTCATGTAACACCTGGGCCAGGTCAGAGGAACTGGATCCTGGTGGTGTGGGACTGCAGACTGCAGCCTTTTGTGTTACCAGATCATGATGTGTTTGGATACTCAGGGCACACCTTTGGGCCACCAGTGAGGACAGGCTTTGGCTCCTGTGAAGGCTTCTCACAGTGTCTTGTCTAGTGAGCTTCTTGTCTGTATGTCTTGACCTCTTCTGAGACACCATGCCAGTGTTGTCCTTCCCTTTCTCCTACGCAGCATGAACATCCCACTCGGGGAAACTGAGGCTGTTGAGCCTTGCCCTGCCCCTCTGCTCCCTTTGCTCCCCAGATTTGTGTTGTCCTCTGCTGACTCCCTCCTGTTGTCTGTCAGTCTGTGCCCAGGTCCCCGTCCTTGCTCTGACAGTGGGCAGCAGTGTTAAGGTGTGGCTTGTCATCTGTTGTGGTTTTGCTCAAAGAGCATTCGATGGTGGGAGGGGAGAAGGCAGATTGGTGACAGAATGGGCACTGGCTGCTCTGGGGCTGCTGGTGCTGCTGAATGGTGCAGATGTTCTGGCCTGGGGAAGGTACTGATCCCCCCTAGGCTGCTTGGCTCAGGGGGGCTATGAACAAGGTCAGGATGGCCCCCACCTGCTTCAGGAGGCAGTAATAATTACATGATCTGGGAGATTTGTGTCCCAGATGCTAACCTTACGTTCCTTCATTCTTTTTTTTTCTCTCTCTCTTCCCCTCTCTGCTCCCTGTGTCTTGCAGCTCACTCTCCTTCCTTGTCAAGTTAGAACAGTTGGATCTTGGTGGCAATGACCTGGAAGTGCTGGTAGGTGAGGGATGGTGGGGAGGGGATATGGGTGGTTGGTAGGGGCAGAGCCCTGTACCTCTGTGAAATAAAGTGGGCTTTGATCTGAAATGAAAGGAAATAGACCCATGGGAAGATTCTGATCTGCCCTCCACAGCCTAGTCGTTGTTCTCAGCTTAATGTTCTCTTCATGTGTTGGCCCTTGTGTCTTGCTTCCTACTGTCCTCATGCACAATTGGCTCTGTTCTTTCCAAGTGCTTTGTCTCTGGGATGTTCGTTCTTGCAGTCTAGCTGCCTCAGGACCTTCCCTTTCCAATGAGACTCTGGTTCTTCCTTTCTCTTCTGTCTTGCTTTGCCCCCAGCTGCTGTTTTTCACTTCTGCTAGTCCAGCTTCCTGCCTTTCTTCTTCCCAGTTTGGCTCCTTTGCTGCAGAGAGCAGGACCACCCTATGTCGTGTCACCCAGTCTGGGGAATGTGCTCCCTGCCCTGGGGTGCCTGAAAGCCAGGGCACAGCCTCCAGACTCACCTTGTCTTGGCATTCAGGGACATCTGGTGACACGCTTGAATTTTGCAGCCATGGATTAAGCTGTTACTGAATCCTGCTGTCAATGTTCTGGGATGCTGTTTGGCAGAAACCTGTCTAAATTGGGAGGCAAAAGAGCTGGAGCAGCTTGGTGTGCACAAGGCTGCAGCTGACTTGAGAAGGGTTGTCTGACACTTGAACCACAGTCCCGTGGTGCAGTAGCTCCAAACCCAGACTCGTGTGGTGGTGTGGAGTGATGCCATGAGCCTGTGTCTAACGGTGCTGCTCTGTCACGTTGAGCTGGCTGCCGTTATCCAAACGTCCGTTTTCATGCCTGAGAGGAGGAAGAAGAGACTTATCCCTTCAGCAAGGCCAGAATCCCCAAAGCCCAGTTTAGTTCTTGTCTTGCCTGCTACTAGGAAGTCCTTGCTCTTGTCTTCATGTTTCCTGTTGGGGCCTTCTGCAGCCAATATGACATCCCAGACCTTTCCAAACGTGTGTGCTGCTGTGGTGTGGCACACCAACACGCTGGCTTTGTGAACCGTGTGCTGCATGGTTGCAGGAGGTGTGGAAGCAGTCACAGTGTCTGCCTTGGCAGAGGTGTGATCTGTAGCGTCCTGGAGCAGCTGCTCCCTGTGGCAGGGACTGATGCTGTCACTGTCCTGCTCTCTTACAGCCAGATACTCTGGGAGCGCTCCCAAACCTGCGTGAGCTTTGGTTGGACCGGAACCAGCTCTCGGCCCTGCCTCCGGTGAGTACCTGCTCGAGTGGCTGACCCCTCTGCTCCCTCCCTCAGCTGCTCCCTCGAGCCGCAGTTGTCTCCCCTCTGATCCTAGGAGCTGGGCAATCTCCGCCGCTTGGTCTGTCTGGATGTGTCAGAGAACAAGCTGGAGCAGTTGCCCAATGAGGTCAGTGGGCTGGTAGCACTGACGGACCTTCTGCTGTCACAGAACCTACTGGAATGCATTCCAGATGGGATTGGTGAGTATTTTGGGATGGGGAGGAGTGCAGGACCCCAGTGCCTGTCAGAGCTCCTGGCAGGGGGCGTTCAGGCAGGAGTGTATGTGACAGGGGGTTGGAGCCTGATGGACACAGTCACAACAGTTGAGTGCAGAAGCAGTGGATGTTACTGGTGAGCAGAACTGTACAGGATGAGTTCAGGTTCTTGATGTGCATCACACATGGGTGCAACCTGTGAGCAGCCCTGGGGGGAAGAAAGGTGGTGCCTGTACCGTTAGGTTTGACATTATCCCTGGTGGGAGACGTTTCAGCCAGATGAATGTTGAACAGCATCATTACCTCTGTGGCACAGCTCACACCTAGCTTGTTGCCCTGGCCAGGTCAGCTGAAGCAGCTCTCCATCCTCAAGGTGGACCAGAACCGGCTGACAGAGGTGACAGAGTCAATTGGGGACTGTGAAAATCTGTCAGAACTCATCTTGACAGAGAACATGCTGACGGTAAGTACCCCAGCAGCCACGCTGCCTCTCCCATGCTGTTCACTTTAGCCACGTGCCAGAGACCTTCTCCCATCTTCTGCCCTCTGAGCCAGATTCCTGAGCAAGCTCCAGCTGCTCTCTCTCCAGCTGCTTTGATGCACGACTTCCCTGAGCTCACAGGCTCTTGAGAAGACCCTGGTGGAAGCTGCTTTCTCTCTCTGTTTTATTTTTCTTCTCTGGGATAAGTCAGGATGCTGGCCCTGGGACAGCCAGTCCTGAAGCCCATCCAGTCTCGTGGGAGCAGGACTGCAGCAAAGCTGCATTTGGCAAGAGGCTGTGGAGAGTTTGATTTAAAATGGCTTTGCTTGCTCCAAACTGCTCGTGACTTGATTGTCAAAACACAGGTATTGGGAACAGACAGATGAACAAGAGAAGACTCATGACCCGTGTGTCCTGAGTGTGCTGAGCTGAAGAGTTGGCATCTTAACAGTCTGTGTGAACCTGAGGGGAAAATCTGTCCCAGAGCTGTAGTGAGACCTTGATCAGAAGTGTGTCTGTTAGGATACAAGGCAGCTTTTTTCCCCCCAGATAGGAGCCTTTATGCCTTTATCTTTCTGCTCTTGCCTCTTGCACATACCCAATCACCCCTTTGCCAGGCCCTACCGAAGTCCCTCGGCAAGCTGGCCAAGCTGACGAACCTCAACGTGGATCGGAACCGCCTGACGTCCCTGCCGGCCGAGATCGGGGGCTGTGCCAACCTGAACGTGCTGTCCTTGCGAGACAATCGCCTGGCCCTGCTGCCGCCGGAGCTCGCCAACACCACCGAGCTTCACGTCCTGGACGTGGCCGGGAACAGGTCGGCAGCGGGCTTGCCAGCGTGTTCCTGGGGGGCTGCTGGGAAGGAGCAGCCTGGGAGTTTTGGGAGACGCTGGATCTGTGCTGGTCCCAGGATCTCGATTTGGAGAAGCCCAGACTGGTGGCTGCTCAGGGCTCTGGAAGGAGGACGTGTCTCAGGCTTTGCCTGTTGGACCCTTCTCTGTGATACCTGGATCTGGGGTAGAACTAGTGAGGAGCGCTGGGGGCATTTTGCTGTGTGTGAAATAAAGATCAGAGGAAGGCCCTGGTCCAGTCTGCCTTCCTGCAGATTTTGTAGCTTTATGTCATGAGTCTTCAGGTGCTTGGTGCCAAAACCTCCTTTCTGATATGCTCAGCCCCGCAGTGTGTGAATTCCTGTGATCTAGTCTGGAAGCTTCTGAGGTTTTAGCTGCACTACTTTTGTAGCAGCTGGAGGCTGAGCAGAGCTGCTCTGTGGAACGCTCTCCATGCACTGCTCCGTGAAAGAAGAGTTCTGTCTTCAGACCCCAATTCAAAGTTCACCACTTTCACGTTGTGGCTGGGGTTGTCCTCTGCTAAAAACTGATGAGGGTGGGTTACTGGAGTCCAGGCTGTGGCTCTGGCAGAGCCATAAGCACCACAAACCAGCTGCTCCAGTGTGCCTAAGAGTGAAGGGTCCTGCAGTGGCTAGGCTATGTCTATCTCCAGTGTAGGTGAGGCAGCCTGGACCTGAGTTGAAGTTTCCTCAACTAAGTTTAATCAGCAGTTCTTCTTTTGCAGACTGCAGAACTTGCCATTTGCTCTGACAAATCTGAACCTTAAAGCCTTGTGGCTGGCAGAAAATCAGTCCCAGCCTATGCTGAAATTCCAAACAGAGGATGATGAAAAGACAGGAGAAAAAGTTCTCACTTGTTACCTGCTTCCCCAGCAGCCTTCTCCTAGCCTAGGTAAGAGACTGCACCGTGAACGCTGTCTGCAGTACTGTGTGCTCTGCAGAGTGCTGTAGAAGGAGGCCTTGAACCTTCATCTCTGCTTGGCTGGACTCTTTGTTGTCACTCTGATACCTCTAGCAGGCTCCTAAGTGGCTGGTGGCAACTTCCCAAGGCAGAGATTGTTAAAACTGAGAAATTGCTTCTCTGCCAGGTGGTAAAGGAGCTGCAGCCTAGTGTTCAAGTCTTCTGCTTTGATCTGTTGACCAAGTAGATCGTTGTCTGTAAGGTTTGCTCCCTGTCACGGTGATATTCTTGTGTCAGTACTTCTATTCGTGCCTCAATCCTACCTTTTCCCTTAGTTCTTGGGTAAGGAGTGCTGGAGCTGAACCATTCAGGTCCTTTTGTAGAGGCTGCTGTAGATCTGGTGGGAGACATACAAGAGGTGATAAGATCTGGAGGCTTCATCCTTTGTCCTCAAGGCCTCTGTGGTTGGTGCCATGAGCAGATACAACAGAAGGGCCCTAGTGGGTCGAGAGTCATCCAGGTCTACAACCCTGCTCCTTCAGACAGTAGCTCCCACTGTGTTACCTTTCTCCCCAGAGAATCTTTTGCAGAACAGTGTGGATGAGAGCTGGACAGACACCAACTTAAACAGAGTCAGTGTGATTCAGTTCCTGGATGAACCCAAAGTAGATGACGAAGAAGAGTCTGGAGCTGAGAGACGGGTAAGAAGAAGAAGAGTTCCTGGAGGCTTGTTAGCTCCCTGTGGAAACACAGACACAATCTGAATGTTTCTCCTAAGATGGGGAGATGTTGTGGTGCTCATGTTTCACCCTTTAATGCTGCTGCAGACCTGTACTCAAGTTTCTGCAGTTCAGAGGGCATTTGGTGCCCTGAGGAGACAGGCAGGTGTAAAAGAGAATTTCCTTTACATTTACATTTGGATGGCTGTCCCCTGGGAGCTGAGCTGTGGCTGCTGAGCTTGCCCATGGAGCATTGCAGGAGTGCAGAGATCCTAACAACCTTGAGCACCATCAGGGCTGGATTTTAGCTGGAGCTGCTTAGCCAAGCTGGAGCCAGGCAGTCTCCACCCCTCCAAGCACGAAGCCAGAGGCAAGCCCATGCTGTGGAGTGTCCTGTTATTGAAGTAGCTGAAGACTCAAAAAGGTGTGGAAGATCATTGTGCTTCAATTGCAGAGGCAAGGGGCAGGATAGAAGTTTCAGTTTGCAGCAGGTGCTCTGCTGGTTTCAATCTCCTGCAGATTTTCCCCTTTTTTGTCTTGTGGAGAGACATTCTCCTGAGCTCCAAATCCTTCTGATAAATTGGGTTTGCATCTGTCGCCGCAGCATGGAGGTGCTGCTGGTGTTTGGGGCTGTGCTGTGGTGGATTGGTTGTTTTTAACACTCTTAGTGATTTTAGAACACTTTTCGTTGACTCTTAGCTGGGATGGAGCTAGCGAAGCATTGCAGGTTCTGGTAGCATACAGGCTTGTCAGACGTGAGGAAGCCCCAGAGGGACTGAGAAGATGCTCCACCTCTCTGTCCTTCAGGGACAGCTTCACATTT
Organism: Galbula dea; assembly: GCA_013399015.1. Lineage (NCBI taxonomy): Eukaryota > Metazoa > Chordata > Aves > Piciformes > Galbulidae > Galbula > Galbula dea. Next base: position 95,226 of record VWZX01001137.1, on the reverse strand, counting down.
ACTGAGCCTGAAGCACCATTTAAAACTTCCCATCCTGTGGTTCCTCCCAGTCCCTCTGTCAGACGGGGAGAGCAGGATCATGTCTGAGAGAGCTCCAGGAAATGTTCTCTGCCTCCATGTCTTCCCCCTTCCCAGCTGCAGGCCCAGGCCAGGTCCTGCATCATGAGGTTTTGGTCACATCCAGCTGGGCTCTGGCTCTCTGGGGAAAGGTGTTTGAAGTGGTTCCCGCTGGAGGCATGGCACATGCTGCTCTGGCTGATGGATCTCCTGCTCCCTTTGGCAGGGCTTGCAGCGCAGAGCAACTCCTCATCCCAGCGAGCTGAAGGTGATGAAGAAAGTGATCGAGGTGCGGCGCAGCGAGGCGTGTGCTGCAAAGCCTGACACGGACCTGACCTCTCCTGCCTCGGAGGTGAGTGCTGGCCACTGAGAAACGGGTAGCCACAGAGCAGAGCTGGGGAGCGTCTGAAGGCTGGGCAGAAAGAACCTGCTCTTGGAAAGGATTGGAAGGGATTGAGCATGGATTGCCTGGGTTCCAGGGGCTGAAATCTGCTGTGTGGTGTCATCTGGGGCCGCTGAGGGAGAGCAAGAGAGGCAGTCGGGAGATAGAGAACAGCACAAGGAGAATTGTGTGTATAGGTACCACTTGTGTCATAACACAGGGAGAGGAAAAGGGTCTGCTGTCCCCAGTAGGAGTGATGGGAACAGAGTGCTCAGAGGAGGCATCTTGCTGCCCAGGTGTCATAGTAAGAATAAATGCACTCACAGATGATGGAACAAGGGTGGAACTAGGTGAGATGCAGCGGGTTTGGCAGGGAAAGCAGCAGGCAGGCTGGAGAAAAACACTGCTTCTGTGGGTACTGGATCATGCCTCACCTAGCATCAGTCACAAGGCATTGCTCCTCCTGCTGCTTTGGTTTCCATCTTGACTTTCACAATCATCTTTGCAGGAGAAGAGGCTGAGTGCCATGTCCAGTCGCAGCGAGGACTCCCACCTGTCCAACAGCACTGCCTCTGCTGAGCCCAGGGCAGAGGAGCAGGGAGAGAGGAGCTGGTCAAATGGGCAGGTGCCTGAGATGCAGGAGCTGGAGAAGAAGGCAAATCCCAGAGCTGAAGAGGAGCATAAGGAAGCTGCTAACCGGGAGGAGGAAGATGTGGAAGTGGAATACAATGAGGTAGGAGCCTAGGAGCTGCAGCAGAGTCATGATGAAAAGTAGAAGAGCTTGAAAGTGTCAGAGGAAATGATAAATGGGTGTGCAGGAAGTGATTTGAGCATCACGGGAGGCCAAGTGCAAGCAGAGATTGAGGCAGCCTGTGGGAGCTGGGTCCATGGGATGCTAGGAAGGACAGTGTCGGAGCCAGGCAGGGACAATGGGAAGATCAGTGTTACAGGTTTGAGTGCCCTCAGAGAAGATGGGAAGGGCAGGAGGTGTGTCTGGGTAAAGGAGCTGATACGGTAAAAGGCAAGTATGGTGAAAATTGAACGTGTGTTCCTGCAGCTTCTTACGCCCAGAAGCGGCAGCTTGGCCTATGCAGGTAGTGGGGGGGCAGCAGGTGTCTGCTCTGCCTCCATGTGCAGCTCTTACCTGAAGGTCACAACCTTTCTGGGCTCTTGCCATTGCAGCCCACTGTCCACTTTGCTGAGGACACACTGATCCGGAGTGAGGATGAGGATGAGGATGAAGAGCGGCCGTTCCCGGTGGAGAAACAGAGGCTCATCCGGAAGGACACGCCCCATTATAAGAAACACTTCAAGATAACCAAACTGCCCAAGCCAGAGGCAGTGGTGGCCCTCCTGCAGGGGCTGAACAGTGATGGAGTCCCCAAAGAGGAAGAGGAGTTAGGGGGCTGCAATAACAACATGGAGGCCGAGGATCAGGAGGAAGCATGGGATGAGGATGACAGGAAGAATGGAGCTTTGTCTGCACAGCCATCAGTGAAGGTAAGGTCTCGTGGGGAGCAGGGGGATGGTCAGAGGGGTGCCAGACCTTCCTTCTGCTGCTTTGAACTACAAACCAGCGTGATGTGGTACCAAAGAGAATGTTGACCAGAGGCTCCAGCACTTCAGGAGAGACACGCTGAGGGTGGGAGAGCTGGAGTTCATTCTGGGGCTCACGTGGCTGTCCACAGGCTGTGCCGTGTTATTTATGTCTGACTCCTTGTGCTGTATCCTGATTCTTGCACCCTCCCTATTATATGTGATGTGTTCTGTGCTGCAAGAACAGTTCTTTTGTCCCATCCCTGACAGGTCTTCCACTCCTTTCCATCACCTCCACACTTGCTGGTTGTTGCCCTGCATCTGCAGCAGGATGAGCTGTATCCCTGGATGGATCTAACCTCAGGCTTATGTTCAGGCTGCTTATGTTGCTCTTTCTGTCACGGTGCTTCCTGGAGAGGAGAGGGCAGGGAGAGCAGATAGGAGCATGCCCTTCCCCCTAGCTCCTCCCAGTGCCTGCCGCAGTGCAGAGGCAGGCTGATGAAGCTGGGGTTTAGGGGAACTTGTGCTCTGGAGTTTTTCCATGGGCCTGGGTGAGCTTTTCTGGTTATGCTGGGGGATGGTGAGAGGAGCTCCTTCAGCTCTGCTCGGCTGAATCACCGTGTTTGGTTAGGAGCACACAGAGATTCTTGTTTGGGAAGGATCCTTACAGTGGAGAAGGGACACTGTGAGGTTAGACCAGTTCTTACTGGAGTTGGTGTGATTTTGAGGTGTGTGTGGCAGACGGGTTAGGATGTGGTTGCATCTCCATCATCATCTGACACCAACAGATCTCGTGGGTGAGATGTGGTTCTCTGAACTGGTGGAAGATGCTGGAGTAAAATCCGTTCTTGCTGTTACTGCACACACTCCAGACTGCTGGGATCATTTCCTCCCCATGAGTTTAGATTGCGCAGGAGAAGGTTCTTGCAGTCAAGTTTGCTTTGGAGCCTTTCTGTGGGTAGATGCTTGCTTTGCTGTATCTGAGCTGATACAGCTCGTCCCCACTCCCTAGAGACAAGGCATGTAGTTTCCTCACTCTTTGTGAGGTTCTTCACAGTGAAAAGGAGCTGCTGCTGCTGCTGCTGCTAGGAATGTGTGAAGCCACCTGAAGTCCTCTTCACCCAACACCTGCCACGCTTGGGAAGTGGCCTCACCCAAAAAGCTTGTGTTAGTCAGGGACTTGAAGCTGAGGATGCACTGACCTGGTGGCAAAACTTGTCAAGTCTACATAGGCTTTGAGACCACAGGTTTGGTGTGGCTAGTTGCCTTTGTTGCTGGCTGAGCCTTCTGCCTGGGAATCACAGCTTTCCTTTTCCTGGGGCTGGGATGGATGCCTGCTCCATGAAGGCAAGTTTATTGGCTTGCCTCCTGAGCTGTTGGCTTCCTCCAGAAGCGGGGATGTGAGCAGCAGTGTCCCTGTGCAGGGGAGTCTCGAGTAAGAGATGCTGCACACATGCATTGAAGGAGGGGGCAGGAGAGGCTGTGCAGGAGGCTGAACCCTTAAACCCAAGGGGTTTTCAGGGGCAGTTGGTATTCCAGATACATTTTGAGATTCCCTGCTTTGGGAGCAGGGTGTCTGGCAGATGCAGTGTTCCACTGGAGGCTCTTCCCGTTGCAGGAGGGAGCAGTGCAGCTCGATCTGGGATTGCTTCATTCCTGTGCAGCAGCTGGGTGGCACCAGAGGTCCCTCTGTGCTTCTCTCCTGGGTTTTTCGTCCTTCCTTCTCCACTGAATGATGTGGTACAGAGAGGCTGACATCAGCTAGTAGCGTTCAGCTTGTGAGCTTGGTGGTCACAGCCTCAGAGTGCCACCAGAGCCCTCAGGCTGTGGTTGTCAGGGAGCTGGCACTCTGCACGCTGTGAGCCTGGGAGCAGCCTGTCGCTGGCCCTTGCTGGAAGGTGGTGTCCAGGAGAGGTGTGAGAGGGTCTGCTCTGGTGCTATGTGAGCTGTGGAGTGGTGTGCAGTTGTGTGTTGGGTGGTGGTGGTAGTGGTGGTGGGTTTGGTTTATGCTCCACTAATCCGCATGCCTCTTTGCTGGTTCCTGTCCTAACAGGGGGTGTCGTTTGATCAAGCCAATAATCTGCTGATTGAACCTGCTCGCATTGAGGAGGAAGAGGTCTGTACCACTCCTACTGTTCTCTCTCTGCCAAAAATCATTCAGGCTGCTTGATTTGCTTCCCAGGCTCACCTATTGTTGTAGGGGAAACTTATCTCTCTGGGTCAAGTGGCTTCTGGACCTGACTGATCACAAACACACAACGATTGTTTCCTCCCCTGCTTTCACCTCCTTTCCCTATTTTTCCATCCCTGAGGTGAGAATGGCTGCTGCAGATCAGGAGTGAAATGGAAGAAATGCAATAAAGCCAGAGGGGGCTGCGGTGGGAAGTTTATTTCCTATTTGCTGTGCACTGAGGAGAGAGAAGGTGGAAGAAAGTAAATGCCTCTTTCTGGGAGTGGTGGGTAACCCTGAAGGAGCAGAGGCCTCAGCAGTCTGCTGGGTGCTCTGTATGACCCTTTGGGAGAGGGAGGAGGATCTCACCCAGGACACTCTGCCATTGCATGGGAAAGGTGGACTGGAGGTAACGGTTCCTGCCTCTCACAGAGCCCCTGCTGTAGAGTCCCCTCGAGTAGTCACATGCAGCGCTTTGGGCTGTCAGAGAGGCGCAGGTGACGCCAGAGGGTCCATAAAGGCCCTGGCACGTGTGAGTCCCCTGCCAAAATTTAAGGTCCTGCATTGTGCTGCCTTAGCTCATCCTCTGGCTGTGATCAGTTTCCTAGTTCTCGGTAGGCTTTCCTTTCTTTAGGGTCAGGGAATGTGTTTCTGCAGGCAGTGTTCCCAAGTAACAGTTGGGAGCAGAGTGCTGCTGCAGCTGGCAAGAGGCAGGAACTGTTGTCAGTGCTAGTGACTGGCAAGAAGGTCTCCTCCTGTAGGACGGTACAACGGTACTAGACCCATCTATGACATGGGAGCGCTGGCCTGGTTGTCTCTGGGAACTTGGCTCTTTGCTGCTCCCCCAGGGGTAAAATGGAGACTTGTCCTTCTGGGGTTTGGAGTAAGACTTTCTGGGAGGGAGGTGACAAATCCCTTTCCCAGCAGGTGAAACTTGAGCTGGCTCAGATGTGGTCTCCTGTTAGTGTGTCGTGAAGAGTTGTCCATCCTGGCTCTAGGCCACTGGAAAACATATTAATATGTCTTGCCTTTCTCTTTTGCATTGCTCTTCTGTCACTCAGAGGCAAGACTGAGTGCAGCTAGGTGCTTCCTGAGCCCTCCTTCGGGAAGTCACTGCTTTTGGTCCCTTCCAGTTTAACAACTGCAACGTTGCGTTCCATTTGCAGAGTTTTCTTGCCCCTTGAGGAGCAGTGGCCCAAGAAACCTCAGTCTTGTGTCAGGAAACAGTCTGCCTGCCTCTGGCTCCTGCCCACACCCCACCTGCATCTGGTGGAAGTGCCTTGAATTTCTCTGGGGTGGCTGGAGAAAGGTAGCTGGTTAGAGGCCCCGGTTTGCTCTGGTGTCCTTGCAGTGCACTCTCCCTTGTGCAGATCTGTTCCCTCACTGTAAAGACCTACGTGGCAGTGCAGCTCCCAAGAACAAGTGTACTAGAGATCCACCAGATGGGTGGTGGAAGACCAGCTTTGGGAAGCAGCTGATTGTCCTGCAGCACTGGAGGAGTGCTCAGCTCAGTGGATAGATGCTGAGCTCTCCAGTCAGTGACGCTCTGTCCTGTTAGTGGGATCATGCTGGGCACCTCCTAGGCCTGCAGCTCCTGTGGAAGATTTGGTCTCCAGAAACATCAGTGAAAGCAAACTGTGGGACTATGGGCTGAGGGTACCCTGAGGGAGAGCTGAGCTCAGGCACTGTGTGCTTGGGACACCTGACTCGTGCCAAGAGCCTGGCCCTTGCCGTCTTTCCAGCGCGTGCTAGATAAGGTGGAGGAGAGCAGGAGAGGCATTCAGGGCCTTAAAGACTACTTAGGATCTGGGTAGAGAGTTAGCTTGGGAAGTGAGTAATCCCAGAAAGACCATGTACCTGCCGCATCCAGGGGTGATCTCATGTCCTTGAGAAGAGCCTGTTACAGTTGGCTGGTGAAACTGAGCAAGACCGCTGCAGAGAGGAGAGCAGAGCCTGGTGCCCCTTGAGCAGCACAGTTTAAGTTCATAATGCTACAGCTCTCGGAGAGAAGGAACTGCTGAATGTCTGTGCTGCAAGCCTGTGATGGTTTGGACCTGGCTTTCTGCCAAATGCTCAAACCCACAGTGAAAGCTTTGTTCCCTCCCTCCCTCCCTTCTCAGAGTAATGGAAAAAAAACTCTAGAACAATTAAAGAGTCCAAAATAATTCAAATTATATTAGAGATTAATACATTTATCTATATAATACCATATACCAAGAAATACCGTACATAAAGTAGAGGGAACCCCCAAAACATCCCCATGATTCTGAGCCAGAGACTAACCTTGCCAGAGTAGACCTGGAGACATCTGCCTAACTTCTGCCTGCACCTCAGCACAGGGGTGTTTGGGAGCCAGGTGCTGCGTGTGTAGCTGGTGCTGCCAGAGCTCCTTTAGCTGGTGCTGCCAGTGAGACTCCACTGCAGTGAAAGGCAGAACTTGTTAAAGCACACGATGCCTAAGAGTGGGTGTCTGGCTTCCACTGCTGACTCTCTTCCTGGTGTTTGGGCTGTCTCCGTCTGCACTGCAGAAGTGGCTGTGTCTGGATGGTAGGGAGGCTGTTGGAGGAGAAAAGCAGGTTATGGAGCTGCTCTTGGGTTGCACCTAGGGTCTGTCTGTTCTCAGACACCTTTTGAAGAAAAAGCCCATAAAGAGCTCTGCAGATGGAGGATAACAGTGGGAGGAGGGTCCCAAATTCTGTGTGACTAGTGCTTCCCTGCCTGCAGTAGTGGCTGGTGTAATCCATCTGTGTTTGTCCAGGGTTAGAATGTCTTCAGCAGAGCACCTGTCAGTTGTGAAGGGCCGACTGGCAGAACTTGTGCTGACTGAGGAGCGTTTCAGGCTTCTCCTTCTCCCATGATGCATTCTCCCATCTGCCCAAGGCCTCTGGAAAGGACACAATGCTCATTTCCCTCCCTAGAATAAAGCTAGACTGATCTTTGATGTTCAAAGCACCTTGACCTCCCTGCTGGAGGGTGGAAAAGATCCTGTCAGCTGCTCCTGCTCAGGTGCCATGTCCTTGCTTCTGGAGTCAGAAGCAAGTCAAGTCTTGCCCTGTGCTTGCCCGCGTCCATGGTGCTCGGTGGGTGAGACCTCACACTCAGCAGGACGTTGTCAGACTCAGAATCCTTACCTAGCAAATCTGATTTTCCCACTAGGTGACCTGTAAATTTGAAACCCACAGAAGATTAATAACCCTCTCTGGTGTAATGCAGGGAAGATCACATCACCTGTATTTGCTGAGCTGGATTGACTAGAACATTGCCAGAGCAGAGTCCTCCCCAGGCCATGAGAAGATACAAGGTTCTGCTTTCTCTCCTTTTTCAAAGGACTGAAGTTCCACTGAGCAAGGCACAACTTGCTGTGTTTTCTGTTTGAATTTATTGCCACAGGAATGTATTTATAGCCTTTTCCTCCTGGGTTGAAGGGCTCACAGTGTTTCTTCCTAGGCTGAGCCCCTCCAGCAGCTTGGACTCGGGGACTGGGATCTCCTCTTAAGAGATCCACAACTTCAGATTGAGATCTACTGAGGCACACTTTGAGTTCAGTTCACCAGTATCTATATGATAGCAGTGTAGTCATATCTGTATGTGTTCATATCAGGACTAACCACATGTGCATGACCCTCCTTCTTCATTATGGCTCAAAAGTCACCATATTTGATATTTGTAAAAATGCATCCTTCCTCCTCACGTTGGGAGGTGTTGTTCTGTGCCTTGGAGCCTCTCTGGGGAAGCATCTGCAGGGGCAGAGCATTCAGCATCACAGGTCACCTGTCCTGGCTGCTCTTGCCACTGCTGTCAGGCCCAGGGGCTCGCAGGCTGCTCTTGTCTGAGTACTGAACTGGATGGGGAGGTATCAAGTGCTTGACTCCTCTGACCTGTACCCTGTCACCCCCGTCTTGCAAGTGTCCATTCCCTTGGTAACTGAAAAACGTCTGAACAGAGGAAGAAATAACACCAGAGCCAGGAAATCTTCAGCTGGTCCTCAGCAGGCTGCTCCCTGCCAGGGCAGGACCTTTCCTCCACGTTCCTTTTTCCGTTGCTCATGTTTAATTTAGCCCTCAGTAGCTCATGCAGGAATCACCTGCCCTCCCTGGTGTCACTGCTATTTTCAGCCCATCCCCTTGTCCTCATGAGTTACTGCTGACCAAAGACAGGCACATTTAGCTCTTCTCATCTTTCCTGGTGAGTCAGTGCTCTGGCTTCTGAACTCCTACATGACTCTGAGATTCATGTGCTGTCTGAGACCTTTTCCTTTGCTGAGGGGCTTCTGAAGAAGGGGCACACGGAGCTGAAGTTGATGTCTATGTGAAGACCTCTCTAACCCTGGGTGTGGAAGGCTTTCTTTTGGTGTGAGGAGGCATGGCTCTCAGCAGGGTGTGGTGATCCTTTCTCTGGTACCTTCCCAGGTCCTTGCAGTCTGTAGTTCAGGATTTCTGGTCTGCTGATGCTGCTGTGCTGGATGCAGTGGAGCTGCTCTCTAGGAGATGATCTGATCTCTCCAGTTCCTTCTACACATTTTAGTTCCATGGTATTTAGTGCTAATTACTTAATTTACTTGTGCTTTACACTAAAAAGCATTCTCTAAGGCTGCTGCTGAAGTGTCACTGGATATCCCGAACTCCTTTCTTGTTACAAACGTGGAAAAATCACTTCCTGTGAAGTTCTGAATGGCATGAAAAGATAAAAGGTGTCTGTCCCTCCCTGCCCTGTGTTTGAAGGCTCCTGTGGAGCTGTGAACGTTTAAACTGTGGTTTGGGTAAGATCAGGCCTGGTGCAGTTCTCAGCAGAACTCCACTTCTTGGTCCACAGAATCTTCAGGATTGGAAGGGACCAGCTGCTGACTAATACTTGACCTCTGCTAGTTCTTAGCTTGTGTGGTACCCACCCAAACCCAGCATCACGTCGTGTGATGGCACAAAGAATGTCTTATTATAGCTAGTTTCATGTTCTACAAAAAACTGTATATTAAATCTTGACTATTACTTGGCCAGAGAAGTATTTGCTTCCCTGAAAGGGTTGTCCAGGCCTGGGCCAGGCTATCCACGGCAGTGGTGGAGTCCCCATCCCTGGAGGGGTTTCCAAGCCGTGGAGATGTGATGCTGAGGGCCAGGGCTGAGTGGTGCCCTGGCAGTGCTGGGGAATGGTTGGACTCCAGGAGCTGAAAGGTTTCTTCCAGCCATGATTTGGTGTTTCTAAGTGTGGAGCCTTGTCGGAGAATGAAACGGAGATGTGCCTGGGTTTGGAGAGACCTCATGGTCATAAAATTCAGCTGTGTGTCAGGAGTGCTGTTTCTGTGTGCCGGGGGAAGAGGTGTGCTGGAGGAATTGGTGCTGGGATGAGGAGCTGATAGTTAGCAGTCGTCATCCTGCAAAGTTTCAGTCTAGCAGCACGGTGGCAATGCTGTGGCAGGGTCTCAAGGTTCCAGAACTTTTATCAGTGCTCTAGAAGCATAGCAGAGATCTCAGCCAGTTGTTAGCACTCTCGGGTACAAGTTTTCCAGTCCTCTTGACTTCAGAAGGATTATTCCTTATTGATGATGTTAAATAGATTCTTCGGGCGCTGCTGGAGTGAAGCATGCTTCACCTTCATGTGATGCATGTCCATGGCCCTGTTTCTGTCCAAACACAGCAGTGTTTATCACCTTTGTATCTGCTGTGTCACTGCTGGCCCTCCAATCTCATGGGAAGTTACAGCTGGTGTCGGTTCAGGGATTAGAAACTTAGGTGCTTCCAGACCTACAGCAAGTTATAAACTGATGCCTGTGTGTGCAGAAACTTGCTGCCCTCTGGAAACAGAGCCCTTAAAGTCCCTTGGGGATGTCTGGAGAGCAGGGCGGTTTTCCAGCAGGTTCTGAAGGACACCAGGTCCATGCTTTGGTAGCTCAGTCCTGAGAATGTCTGGTTCCCTGCCCCTGGGCCAGGGCTGCCCCTACCAAGAGCAAGCTGCAAGCCCCCCTTTGGTGACAGTGGCAAGGCACAGCACTGGGTGCTGGTGAGGTCTTATGGGCAACGCTCAGGTGTCCCTGGCTGCTGCTGAGAAGTCATCTTGTCCATGTGTGCAACCTCTCTAGGTCCTCCAGAATGGTGTGGGCTGGAAAATCTCTCAGGATCAAGTGAATCTTTACAAGGTTGATTTAATATATGTTAAAAATGGATGAAAATGGAATCAGTTCCCTGGTTGAGTGTGTTCCCTTTCCGTTAGTTTACACAATCACCTCCCTGTGCAGCAGAAAAGGACTTTCTGTAACCAGTGACACCGTGTCTTCCTGGTTCACTGCTCAGCAGCAGCAATCCTGTCCTACTGATCAGGCGCTGAGCAAACCCATTTCCATTGCCTGGCAATGTTAGAATACTCTATACTCCTTGTCTGGAGACAGTTTTCCATTGCCTTTAGAAGTTTGTGTGTTGAATATAAATGAAGTCAGAGTGTCACTAAAATCCGGTGAGACTGGAAGAAAGGAAGTGGGGTTGTAGTTAGATCCTAAGAGGCATTCACGCAGGTAGCATTAGTCTCACCCTCTAGCTGGTTTCAAAGTGTGCTATCGGTGACATGTGGTGCTCTCTCATGGCTACCACATTTCTCTGTCTCACCTGAATCATCCTTCTCTTCCAGTACTTGGGTTTTACTGAGTCTCTAGGTCTTGCCCCAGAGATGATATACTTGTGGAGTCAGGGATTTCCTTGGGAAGATCCCAGCAGCTTTCTGCTTCGCTCTTGGCTGGGCACCGAAGGGAGTGACGAGGATCTTGTTTTAGTTCTGCGTTTCCTGGGATGGGTTTCTTGTTTTGTTTTTGGCTTAAACTTAGCAGAACATGAAGTCCCCCAACCTGTTGCTTCTGTCCTTGTAGAATGTGAAGAAGGATTTAAAGGGAGGGGTTAAGGAAAGCAAGTCCCGTGCTTCTTGTGCTGCCCACGCTGTGGCCCGAGCTTGGCCTGGTGGAGCTGATGTTGAAGCTAGAGACCTCTGCAGCAGCCGCTCTCTGTTCTGGACTTTTGTCTCCAGAAAAGTGACCTCTGGAGGACAGCAAATTTGGTTCTCTCCAGGACTCTGCGTACATTTCTGTCACTTACCTCACCAGCTTCTTGGTCCTTTGCCCTGACAGATCCCTGGGAGAGTCCTGCCTATCCCCTTCCTTTCCCCTGTGTGCTACCACATGCTCCCTCTCTTCCTTCTCACGACTGGCATTTTTGCTGGGGTCCTGAGTTGAAGCAATTTCAGTTCAAGCTTGACCAAAACTTTAGCTATTGGAAGGAGGCATAATTTGGTATGTAGAGGTGGGAGACAGGAAGGAGAGGAGACTCCTGGATGGCACAGCTACAGTCCTGAGCCTGCCTGTGCAGAGAGGAGAAGAGGAAGGAGCCAGCTGGACAAAGCCGGTGGCTTTTCTGGAGTCACAGACTGATTTGCATCCATAGAGCAAAACCACGTGTCTGTTCTGGGAGAGGTACATTCTTCTTGCTGCGCTCTCCATTGGGGTGACCCTTCATCTGCCTGTAGTTGTATGGAATTACACCCCAAAGGGAGCCACGTGGTAGAGCTGGGCTGTGATGTGAACACTGTCCCTTTATCCAGTCCCATCCCACTGCTGCTCGGTTTACTCTGTGGTGGACATCTCATTCCAACATGTCCATTGCAGGCAAACTGGCTCTTGGTCCTGTTCGGATTCAGGACTCAGCTCTGCAAGGGGATTTGTTTGCTTAAACGTGTTGTGACTTGGGTGCCTTTGAGCAGGGATCCCAGAGCTCTCACAGGTCTGTGAGCAGATGTAGGCAGAAAAGTTGATACTCTTGTGCTTGTTGTCTAAGTAGTCATCCATTGCTCTTCAAGATGTTCTGGACGTTCTCCTGGCCTGCTCTGACCTGTAACCTGTGTCCGTTCTGCTTCCAGCTGACGCTGACTATCGTGCGGCAGACGGGGGGGCTGGGCATCAGCATCGCAGGGGGCAAGGGCTCCACCCCCTATAAGGGCGATGATGAGGTAAGACCCTGGACCGCAGAAGTGCTGAAGCACCACTTTCAGGGATCAGTTTTCTGTGGCTGGAGGTTGGATGTCCACAGACACCAGCTTCGTGGCTGGTGGTTGACATCCACAGATACCAGCCCTGGGGGCTGGGCTGGACTTCCAGAGCAAGATGGGAGCAGCCCTCGACCCACCCCGAGGCAGGAGGCTGGGAGGGCCAAGCAGGTGCCTCTGGAGCACAGCTTGTTCCTTCTTTCTCCCAAGCACAGAGAGCAGTAGTGAAAACAGCTGCTTCTGTCCCATCCGCATCCTGACACGTGGGACCATGGGGCACAAGGTGTGGGCTTGTCTTCCACACGTGGTGGCATCAGCTGTGTCAAGTTCTCATCCCACTGGAACAGGATTGAAGTGTCATTCCCTTTCCTCTCTGCCCCCCTTGGGTAGCCCTTTCTGTCTTTCCCCTCCTGAGGAGATGTGGCTGTCTTGCCCTCACTCCCAGGGTGCAGGACTGCCGAGGGGTCTCCTCTTAGGATGCACAGGCAGCAGTGGTCTCTCTGCACCTCAGAGGGCTGAGGAATGGGCTCCACATCTTCTAACAAGTACTTCTGTCTCCAGGGCATCTTTATTTCTCGTGTGTCAGAAGAGGGTCCTGCAGCTTGTGCAGGAGTTCGTGTTGGGGACAAGCTTCTGGAGGTAAGAACCTCACTGCTGTAGAGAAGTAAATGCTCCTGATGAGTTGAGGGTGGAGGGAGAAGCGTGCTTTGGTATTTATTTGCATCACACCAGTTTGTAGGTGAAATTTAAGTATCAGGAGCTGTACAAGAGCAGAACAAAATTCCCCTTGCTCAGAGTTAAGCGTTTAGTTAACATTACTCCTAATCTCTTGCTGCTTTATAAGGACAGAAACTGCTCCTGCATTCGCTCTGCCCCAGCTCTGAAGTGTACCCCAAGTGGGAGGAAATCGTTAGCAGTGTGTGCTCACGTCCCCAGCCTCTGCACATCTGCTCTTCTCTGTGGGGCAGAAGTGGACCTTGTGAGAGCTCTTACTGACCAGGAGCCAGCCGCATGCTGGACTTGCTGTTCTCAAATTATGTAAAATGTGGTTACTCACAGAGAGAGGACTTCAGGAAGGATTGATTGTGTTGTGGGGGGAATAGGTGTCACTGTGGTGCTGGAGAAAGATCAGAGGAATAAGTGGTCACTGTCTGGGACATTCACTGACCTGTATTTGTGTGCTCCCTTATGGTGTCTCCAGTATCTCATCCACTCCTACTCAGCACAGCCTGTGCACTGGTGGTGGAGGCCTAGGCATTTGCCTGTACAGATGTTCAGTCTTTCTCACCACTTCCTGGACACAGATGGGTCTGGGTGGGTGGTTGTGTGTCTGGGAGTTGGTTACCTGCAGGGGTGATACAGGTGATAGGGATGTTGGAGCTCCCTGTGTGGGAGGAATTCCCTGGAAAGGGCCTCGCCTGGGGCAGGCAGGAGGTGTCACTGGAGCCTCCTGTGCTGGGCGAGTGCAGGGATCTCCCTTGTGGGCAGCAGGTGTGGAGCCAGGGGCTGAGCTGAGCTCCCCTTAGGCAGCCGTTGCTGAGGCTGGAGCTGTCTGAGCAGCTGTCAGAAGAACTCCCAGCGAGGAGAGGCTCTCCCTGTCCCCAGGTGAACGGCGTGTCCCTGCACTCTGCTGAGCATCACGTGGCGGTGGAAGCTCTGCGTGGGTCAGGAAGCTCTGTCTCCATGACAGTGCTGCGGGAGCGGATGGTGGAGCCGGAGAATGCCATCACTGTCACGCCGCTGCGCCCCGAGGACGACTACAGCCCTCGGGAGAGGAGAGGGGGTCTGCGCTTCCCGGAGCGACCCGAGGGGACGCCTCCCACCGAGAGATACTCCACCTGCCTCATGCGCAATGAGAAGGGCCTGGGCTTCAGCATTGCTGGTGGCAAAGGCTCCACACCCTACCGGGCTGGAGACACGGTCAGTGACCATTCCTGGGAGGGAAGGTGCTTGGTTCCTGACTCTTGGCACTACCTGTGGGAGCAGCGCTGTGGGCACACAGCAGTGCAGCATGGCCCTGGGCTGGTGGGCCAGGAGGGCTCTGAGAGCCACAGTCTTCTACTCTTCAGTTCGGGAAGGAGAGAAAGTTCAGAAGGATGTGGGGCTGGGGCTCCCAGTCCCTGCCAGTGACATTTAATCTTGCTGCTGTCCTCATGACATATGTGCCGGGCTCTCGGCCACGTGAAGGCTTTGCTGCAGCTGGAGGTTTTGCAGGTGGCTGTAGGAGCAGAAGGGGGTTTGTGTGGAGTGAGGAACAACTGGGAAGTGCTGGGGCAGGGGAGGGGTCTGCAAAGGGGAAAGGGCTGAGACCCGCCTGGTGTCCAGGAACACTTGTGGAAAGCCAAGCTCTGGTGAGAGGAAGCCCAGGCTACGCTGACCCTACTGACTGTGTTTCAGGGGATCTTTATCTCCCGGATTGCAGAGGGAGGTGCAGCCCATCGGGACGGGATCCTGCACGTAGGAGATCGAGTCATCTCGGTGAGTGGGGGTGTGCAGGGAAGGGTCTGCCTCAGCTCCCTGCCCTTCCTCGTTCTGGGGCTGGGTTTCTGTCACTGAAGCTGGATTTGGGGGGGTCCTTCTTTCAGCTCTTGAGCCTTCTGGGAGAGCGTTTAATCTTGTTGGTTCTGCCTCTGCCTGTGACTGGTGGTGGATGCAATGAATGTCTCCCCTTTCCCCATGCACTACTCTTGAGCTCCTCTCCACAGTCTGGGCTGTGCTGGAGAGGTGACAGGGCAGCTCTGCCCTGGCCTGGTGTCCCTCAGACCCTTGTAGGACATCTCAGAGGGCTCTGCCACAGCTCGGTGTGTGAGGAGGCTGACTCCAGAGCAGGGGGGCAGGGGTTGGTGCAGGCTGCAGCAGGGGAAGGTGTGGAGCTGAGCAGGGTGTTCCCACAGTGCTTCTCCGGCTCTCACTGGAAACCCAGGCCCCAGTTTCCCTCCTGCTGGTGCTGGTGGTATGGATCTCACTGCTGCCTCTAACCTCCAGTCTCTCTTCCTAACGTGTCACTTGCTCCCTCTCCTGCGGGGGGAGTCTGCTGAGCCTCCTGACCCTCTTCCCAAGCTTGCATGCTGCCTCCGAGTGAAAGCTCCTGCATCCTGATGCTGGTGGTGGGTTTCTGGTCCAGCTGTTGTGGTAAGAGCACATGTTACCACAGAGCTGGTGTGAGTAAACACTGATACAGCCTTGTCAGTGCTGGCTTCTGTCTGCTCTATCCCTAGGCTGGGGGCTGTGTTGTATTTGCTCTGGCACAAAAGTGTAGTGGAGCTCTGGCCCAGGTCTGGCACTCGTATCTTAGCAGGAGACTTGAACTGGTATAGCGTCTTTTCCTCCTTAATAGCGCTCTTCTCTCCTCCCAAAATCAAGCCCTGGCCCTGATTCTTGCCAGATAGCCTAAACTACTTTGGTTTTGCTCATCTTTTGATGCCCCTGGTGCAGAGGCATGGCTGAGGGGCCTAAGTGCAGGCACACAACCTATGACATGGTGTTCATTTGCTTTACCTGTGGCAAGAAGGAAACACAAGATCTCAGAAGAGTCAAAAGTCAAACCTGTCTGCACCCTCCATGAGCAGCTCTATTTATGTCTGTGAGCAGCTTCATAGGAAAAGCAGATCCAGTTGCCTAGTAATTGCTGTCTTCAGACAGCAGTGCATGGGCTCAGGGCTTACAGAACTTGGAGACCTTGTTAGATTCTGACGTGGGTGAAGGTCTCTGACACACCTCATTGCAATGATGAGTGGAGAGTTATTGTCTAGGTAGGAAATATATCCATGCTTGAGAGCGTGGTGCCCTGCCCTCGAGGATGTTACCTGTGCTGAAGTGCGTGCAGCCATAAAGGTTTGGTGCTGAGCATCAGCTGCAGCTCAGACCTTGTGCTCAGTTATGCTGGAAACAGGAACAAATGATTATTTTCCAGGAGAACACTTGCCTGGTCTGGACTATGCACAGTGCTGGAAGGCACAGATATGAGACTGTCACTTCTGCAGCAGCCATGCCTCCTGGCAGCAGTTGTCTAGTCATGCCTCAGCTCTTACTTTGCCAAAGAGGGTTTGTTTTCTTAGGAGAAGAAATAGAGCACAGCTTCACACTCTTCCCCTGTGCTCTAAATCATATCCTGGACTTCTCTGCAGGGGAAGGACTGGGGTAGCTCCTTGACTTTCTTAAGGGAGCTTTGAGTACATGGCTTGAAGAGCCCAGCCTAGATCTCTCTTCACAGTTAACACCCCACAAACCTCATCAGTGACTGACTGCTAACTCTCCGGCTTTCCCCGTGCTCTGGTGTGCCTTGGGAGTCATCAACAGCATCTTGAGAGTCATTTTGGGGCTGGGAGCTCTGAGGGGGGAATGTTGGGATGGGAAGCTAGCAGGGAGGGAGCAGTGGCTAAGGGCAGCTGGTTTTTGGGATAGGACTGGGAGTAGACTGAAGAAAACTAATTCTGGGGAGATGCAGGACAGTAGGAGCACCAGGGCACACGTGAGTCTGATCACTAAGAAATTGGCCAGAATTATACAACCCACTGGCATGCAGGAAAATGTGTGGAGCTGGGAAGGGACAGATGAGACTCTCCCTTCCTCTGGGCGCATAGAAAGCTGAGCCCATGCTAAGCAGAGACATATAGCAGTAAAGGCTGCTGAAAGCTAGCTGTCAAAAGCTGGGAAGGTAGTGAAGTTAATGCGTAAAATGCCATCAAGGGCTGTTAGATCTGATAATGCTTCTGACTCAGGGAGTTCCTGTCCGGCGAAGTACCACTGGTCTGACCAAGTCTGACCATTCTCATCTTCTTGTCAGTGGCAGAACAGTAACAGAGAGGAATGCATGAAGTCTGCACTGTGTGCTGCCTGTCTGTGGAGCACTCTGGGCCTTGCCTGGGTGGTAAGAACCTAAGGACCATGTCCTTCTGCCTGTCATGCCTGTTAAAATCAGTGTCTGGCAGGCAGGAGGAGCCAAGGGCATCCTCCATTCCCTGTCCACGGGGCGAAAGGCTGCTGCCCTTCCCCATTCCCAGGTCCAGCCATCAGCAAGGCTCAGTGCAGGTTCCAGAAAGACTGCAAATGTATACAAGCAGGAAGGGGGACAGTTCCTTTATGGGCACAAACAGTCCCCACAGTACGTGAACAACATGGACCACTTAACCCTGTTCCTGCCCTCTGGCTAGCCAGATTGGAGATTGCCAGTGGGAGATGCACAAACAGTCCCTCACTCAACTCACATCAATATTCATGTTTACAGGTCTCTTCAGTCCCTGGCCCAAGTGTCCACTTCCTGAAGGCTCTTTGGTCAGACCCTGAGCCTGTTACCCAGCTTCTGTGCCAGCTGTTGGGTCTTTCCATGTTTTGGATTCCCACTTGCTGGCTAGTCCCACCTTAATTTTACTAGTAGGTCTTGCAGACATACCCAGAAAGAAGAGCAAACCTGCACAGTAAATTCAGAGTCTGATTACAAGATCAAGCAGACTACAATGATCATCAGCACAAGGCTTGGCCAGACAAGCATAGAGACCGCTCTGCCTGTGATCAGCCTCTTTTATTCTTCACCCTGTCTATTTTCCCATGCTTGTTCCTGCCGTCTCCTCCTTGTCCACTACACTTACCCACCTCTGATCCTTTGCTAAATGTCCCATAATAAGAGTTGCACATTCCCACAGTCCCCTTTAAAACTTTCTGCAGCAGTTTTTGCTCTTTCCCCTGAGAGCTGTTCTGATAGCCCTTGATAATCTTAGTGTCCTCTGTGTATTGGTGATTACCAAGTGTTGAGTGTTACCATGTGAGTGAGGCCTGTAAAGGTCCATCCATGAGTGTTTGGAGTCCTGTCTCTGTTACTTGTATTTCCTTAAGGTTTGTGCACTCCTCTGTTTGATTCATGACCTTTCCTGCTTATTGCCTTGTCTCTCATGCTCAGCAGCCCTCTCCCAGGTGCCATAGCATCCTTCTTTCCCCTGCATGCCTGTGCAGGCTGGCATGCTACACAGCCCCCTCTTGGTCCCTGTGGGACCTTAGGGACAACCTCTGAGCAGGGGATGCCTGTGTCTGGGCTTCCAGTGTCATCGGTGAGGGCACGGCCCCGTGCAAAGGCACTGGTGCTGCAGCACATCAGTCTGTTGTGGCATCACCTCTGGGAATCGCTGTTCTGTTGTCTTCTCACGTTGAGATCTTTGGACCCATTGCTTTAGTGCAACCTCTTGGGCTTCTCTTGTCATGACCCAGTGGAAAGCTGGATTGCAAAGCCAAGGAGGAGGGACAGGCCCTCCCCTGGTAATGAGTGAGCCACAACATACTCTGGGCAATAGCTAGGCTTAGAATCATGGAAAGATAAGGGTTGGACCTTGAGATCACCTAGTCCAACCCCCCTGCTGTGAGCAGGGACACCAGTAACTAGATGAGGTTGCTCAGAGCCTCAGACAAGCTGACCTGGAATGTTTCCAGGGATGGGACATCTCCCACCTCTCTGGGCAACTTGGGCCAGTGTTTCACCATACTTGGTGTGAAAAATTTCCTCCTTTTATATCCAGTCTAAACCTCCCTCCTGTGGTTTAAAGCCGTCACCCCTTTTTGTATCACAACAGGCCTTGCTAAAAAGACTGTCTCCGTCTCTCTTATAGGCTAAGTTTGTAGTGCTCCAGGAGCTGAAGCATCACAGTTGGTCTTCATGGTCCCTGGGAGCATCACTGGTGCTGATAGGGCTTGGAGGTGTGCAGGAAAGGTGGGAAAGGGGCTGGTAAGCTGTCTAGAAAGAGAGAGGGTTGTGGTCAGGTGGGAATGAGCAGGGGCCTGTGTCCCCTCACCAGGTAGGATGGAGTGGGGTGAGTCACAAAGTGCTTTGAGGAACAGGCTGCTGAGAAGGGCCAGTATCCCAGCAGGATGGAACCCTTGGGGCGAAGCGCTGGAAGCGGCGGTGCTCTGACGCTGAGTTTGCGGGTTGTTCTAGATCAATGGGGTAGACATGACAGAAGCCAGGCATGATCAGGCCGTAGCGCTGCTTACCGCGGCCTCCCCCACCATCGTGCTGCTGGTAGAGAGAGAGGGCGGAGAGCAGCTCAGCGAGGGAGACTCTCCCGGTGTGCCGCGGGCACGCATGCACTCCCCACCACCACCACCCCCTGGCCATGGGGAGAGCCCACCCGAGGAGAACCCTGCGCTGCAGAGGAACCACCTTGCCAAAGGCCTAGAGGATCAGTATCCAATTGAGGTGAGCCTGTCTGTTGAGGGCTGGGATAGTGTCATCTCAGCTGGTTTTCCCTTCAGAAATGAGTGGTCCGATGAGGGCTGGTCCATTTGTTGTTGGGGCATTGAGAGGTAGTGGGGAACCCGTGTCCAGTGGGTGCTTACCGTGAGCTCTCTCATGCCAAGCACCCCTGAGTTTGGGTTTTCTGGTGTTGGTGGTCCTTACGTGATAGCCCTTGCTCCTTTTGACTCTGCTTCTTGTTCCCCCAAGGAAATTCGCCTTGTGAAAGCAGGTGGTCCCCTGGGACTCAGCATCGTAGGGGGCAGTGACCATTCCAGCCATCCCTTTGGCATTCATGAGCCAGGGGTCTTCATTTCCAAGGTAGAGTGCCTGAGCTCTTTAACTGTTGGGGTTAAGGGGAAGGATTTTGATGTAAGAGTCTGAGAAATACAGTATAGATAAAATTGAAGAAATGAATAAAACAAATAAAGGGATGGGGTAGGGATGGGTGGATGTGTACAGAGCTGGCTGATAGCAGACATCCTGCTGCTGTTGTAGAAACCTAGAGGGCATGTGAAAGCTGCAGATGTGCGTTCTTCCTTCTGAGCTGTTTGGGGAGAGTGAGCTGTTGAAGTTGTTGAGCTTATCTTTGCTTCTGATGAAGCCTGGGGAGATGCAGGCGTTTCAGAAACCAGTCATTGCTCAGAAGGCGTTACTGGGATGGAAGTGCAACCACAAGGGGTAACAGAAGTGCTCTTCTGCATTCGGTGTCCTTTGACCTGACGTTCTCTTTCCAGTGGTGCCGTTAGCTGATGCTATTGACAGGCAGCACACAAGCCAGCTGCTTGCTGCAGCTCATTCCCTTGGCAGTCCCACACATCCACCCTCACTGGATTAGGCATGTTGAGAGAGGACATCTCTGCTCAGCCCTTCTCAGGTCACAGATGGACATGCTGAATAATGCCAGTGCTGCACCAATCCCTCAGGCACCCACCAGTGAATCTGCTATGTCCTGAGCAGCACTGCCCAGCCCTGCCCTTTGTTTCCTCTCCCTTAGCCAGCTTTCAGTCCGTACAATGGCCTTGCCTCCCATCCAGAAGACACAGCTTCTCAGTGCCTTTAGGTTCAGAGCTTGCCAAGGGCCATTTGGAGATCCAGAAGTTATGTCTACCAGATTCCTTCCTTCATGTGTTTGTTGTTTCTCTCGCAGTGCTTCAGCAGGTCGCTGAGGCAGGGTGTTCTTTTAGATGGTGCAGCTCTGACAGCAGCCCTGCAGTGTAACACCTGAGGTCCTTCAGAGTCCTGTGAGAAAGCTGTCCTCTGCTTACAGACACAGGCAGAGTAATGGAAGAGCTGACGCAGGCTTGGTTCAGAGGAAAATGAGAATATGAGAACATACCCAATGACACATCAAAGCAGATCTGTCTTCATTTTTTGCCAACATTCACAGAGCTGTTACCCCTTGGAGATCTTTGGTTGCAGAGAGAAGTCAGAACAGGCCTTGGAGGATGTTGGAGGGTAGCCTAGGGACACAGTCAGTGTCTCTCCAAGGAGAGGTGGAATTTCCTTCTCTAGGTGTAATATGGCTGATTCTTTGTAGGTCATTCCTCGTGGACTGGCGTCTCGCAGTGGGCTCCGTGTGGGGGACAGAATCCTGGAGGTAAACAGCATTGACCTGCGCCATGCTACCCACCAGGAGGCAGTGAACGCCTTGCTCTCCAACAGCCAGGAGCTGACCATGTTGGTGAGGCGAGATCCACCACCCCCTGGCATGCAGGTAGGTTCTGAGCAAGAGAACTGGCAAATGGCACTCTCCTTGCATAGAAGGATCACTTTTGAAGGCAGTTTCTTGCCTAGCTGGGTGTCTGGGACAAGCAGACTGCTGGTTGAGATTTCCTTCTCTTTGGGCAGAATCCGGTCTCTTAAGTATAGAACCAGTTGAGGGCTGTGGAGGGTCCTTGGCCATGCCCATGGTGATGCTGTGTGATCAGAGGGTGATCAGATTGGATGAAGAGCAGACCTGAACAGGAGGCAGAAATACAGAAGAGGGCAGAGCCTCATGCAAAGGAATAAACTGTGCCAAATGAGTGAGAAGTCTAATTCAGGTCCTCCTCAGGGTATTCAGGATATGGCCAGCTACTAGGAGTGTTTCCTCAACAAGTCCAGTCTGAACTTGACCCAGAACAAGGAGCCTGTTTCTGTGTTTACAGGAAATCTGCATTGAAAAGGCTCCAGGGGAGAAGCTGGGCATCAGCATCCGGGGCGGAGCAAAAGGTCATGCTGGAAACCCGTTTGATCCCACGGATGAAGGCATCTTCATCTCTAAGGTACCAGAGCTCTAACTCTGCAGCTTGGTTCTGTGCAAGGGCTGCTGGGGAAAAGAGGATCCCTGTGGGATTTGTTCCATGTGCCACCTCCACTTTTCCCTGGGTACATCAGTTCTCCTGGAGTATCCTCCATCCACTGAAGGAGGCACATCTCTTTCCTTTAGTGTTTCCTCCCTACAACAGCTACAAAATCTCTTCTTTCATTTTCTAGGTTTGCTTTCATTTTAAAGCCTTGTCTCTCTCCTCTTTTTTTTGTGCTTTTGCTGGAACATGCCCCACACATCTTTCATTTTCCTCTCCGTTCCTGTTGCTTCCCTCAAGTGCTTGTGGCCTTCCTGCCCCATCAGACATGTGCTTTTCCCTCCCTCCATCCGTGGCACTGCCAATTGCTCACCTTTCCTCCTGTGCCACACACCGTGTGTTGTTTTGTTCCCTTCCCTGTGGAAATACCTGTACCTTCTCATGTCACTTTTCCCCGAGAACAAACAGGTTTTCTTTCCAACAATATCCTGTGTATAAGGTTGTTCTTCTGAGTCCTAACAACAGGTATTGCCTCTTCTTCCCTGTTAGACTCGGAGCATTGTGAGAAGTGGTGTCATTTTGGTCTTGCTGCTGACCAGAGGGGACTCCGGATGTTCGTGTTCCCTCTTTAGCTGCCATGGTTGGGTAGAAACTGCTCTAGCTCTGGAGGTCTGAATAATCCTTGCTGGATGGTGGACATTGCCAGTTAATAATCGGCTGCTTTCAGAGAGGGGAAATACTCAGCATTTGTGTTTTCTTAGAACTTCTTTATCTGAGTTTTAAAGTGCACGATCTTCCTTTCCTGCTGTCAGGGTCCTAAGTATCTACAAGTACTTCCAGACACTTTCTGGACACGTAGCCTCAGCCTTTTCTCCCTGTTTCCTTTGTGTGGTTCTTCCCTGAGGTCTCTAAGCCCCCTGGTCTTTCCTTACCCCCATATGTGGCATCCTGATTTCCCCATTTGTTTCAGGTGAGCTCCTCGGGGGCTGCTGCCCGGGATGGGCGCCTGAAGGTGGGGATGCGGATCCTGGAGGTGAACCACCAGAGCCTGCTGGGAATGACACACACGGAAGCAGTGCAGATACTGCGGGCTGTGGGCGACGCGCTTCTGGTGCTGGTGTGTGATGGCTTCGACCCCAAGGCTGCAGCTGCCATTGAGGTGAGAACTGAAGTAACAGTGCACTCACAGTGACCAGTGCCACAAGGATCCACCTCTTCCTTGGGAGAAGGTTGTTGGATTTTTCCAGCCTTCAGCTGTAGATATTTTTTTTTGAGGTCCCAGGTTTCAAAGTCTGGTCTCTTTGTATGTGGGCTGGAGGTGGTTGCCAGTTCCTAAAAGCAGTAGTCTTTAGAGAGTCTGTCTTGTACTGCTTACAGAGCTGTTTCACAACATGACTGCACTGGGGCCTGGTTTTATATTTAAAGTACATTGTCTGTTTTTTGGTGTTTGCCTTTCCCCACGGAGGAACACTTACTGTAGCAGTCCTGTGCCTTCTTGGCTTTGTTTAGTCAAGGCTTAGCAGTAAGCTTTTCTATGCTCTGCTAGAATATGTACCAAATCCCTGGTCACATTATCCGCTCTCTGTACCTGTTTCAATTTAAATTCATCTTTCTTGGGCCTCAAGTTCCTTGAGTGACAGCTGAAATAAGGCTCCAAGTTGTGAGAGTTCTGACTTGCCTAGGATTGCCTTGGTACTCTGTGTCTGGGAGCTCAGGATGTGGAATTCTTCCTGTGGCACACTATGGACTTCCTCCATGTGTTGTTGGCTTTTTGCTTTGTAGATGTCCCCAGGAATTATTGCCAACCCTTTTGCTGCTGGTATTGGTCGCAAGAACAGCCTGGAGAGCATCTCTTCCATTGATAGGGATTTAAGCCCTGAAGAATTGGAGATCCTGCAGAAGGTGAGTGTGCAGCTAGGAGAACACTGTGGAGCTGAGGCACCAAGTGTCTCCCTTGGTGCGTGGAATCTGCAGCGTGATGGGTAGTGGACTTCCTCTGTAGGGGATCAGCACTCGGGGATTAGGTCCACTCCCTAGGGTTGTGCTAGGACAGGACTCTGAAATCTTCATGAGGTTCCAGGTGATCCAGGTGGGGAGACGGCACTGGGTGAAGTGGCTTTAACTTTGGTCTCTCCTAGGAGATGGAAATGGTGAGAGAAGCAACTCAGTGGGAGAGAGAAGAAATGGAGAAAGTGGTGAGAGATTTTTTGTGTAGCAGAATCTGTTCTTGGCAGAGGTTCTGCCAAGGCTGTGAGCCCCAAGGAGATCACCACAGGTTCTCTCTACCCAGTGGTTAATGCCCTGGGAACTCCGGGCCTTCCCTCTTCGTAGTGCACTGCTCAGTTACTCCAGCTGCTTTTTGGCTTTGCTCTCCCTTCCCGTGTGCCTCTGGTTACCTCTCTGTTACTGGCAGAGTTCAGCTTTGTGAGCCGGCGGCCCGTGGACTGGTTCCTGGTGCATTTCTGTGTCCCAACTCTGTAGCTGTAGTTATTTTTCTACTCATAATCCAGAGCTTCCCCAGGCTGCCTAGATGTCAGAGATGAACTTTTAACGTTCCACAGCTCCATCTGGGCTGACTCTCTTCAGTTTTAAGACCTCAGAAGGGTCACACGTGGTCAGTGTCAACACTCACAGATAGCACATGTCCAAAATAGACAAACCCAGGTTAAGACCAGACTTTAGCTTAAATATCCCTAACGATGTCTTTAGATCTTGTGATCCTCCAGAGCATTAGTGTCTTCTCATGTTGCTCATTATTGTCAGGAGATGAGGGGTATGATGTGGGATGCTGATTATTTGCTAGTGGTAATGCACAGAGGCTTTTGAAGAGGAGGGCCTAGGAGCTTACCAGACTTTAGAGTTCACTCCCTCTGTATTTCTCAGATGCCTTCCACCTCCATCCTTCCAGCCTTGGGCCTTGTAGACTCCCTGGTTGCTGCTGTTTGGGAGGAGCAGTCCAGGAGGGTTGTAGTACGCAACAGGGCAGAAGAGTGATGCTGCTTTTGTCCACGGCCCTCGCTCTGCAGTATAGGTGCTGGGCAAAAAGTCACAAGTAGAAATACACAGAAGTCATCCTTTAAGACAAGTGGCGCATTTGATACCTTCCTTTTGCAGCTTGAAAGCAAGCCTGGAGCTGGGGCTTGTGCCATCAGTCACTGGTCACTCTCACCATGTTCCTGTGCTGCGTGGCTCAGAGCTGAGCAGCTGATTTCAGCCCCGCCTTATGCTCAGGCAATTTCTTCTATAGCTGTAGTCTTTTGGCTGGGCTGCTGTTACCAAGCATGTGGGTTTTTTAGGTCTTTTTCCTCAGTGACAGCTAGGACCTTGCTCTGTGGATCTGGTTTTCTATTCCCTTCCAGCCCCTCCAGTCTCTGCTCTGTCAGGATGTCTTCCCCAGCAATAAGCCATCTTCTCCTTTCCTTGGTGGCTTTTGCTCCCATCACTTTTCCCCAGGATTGACCCTGCTGAAGATCTTGGAGACATCAGCTCTTGTCCCCTCATCTGGTGACACCCTGGCATGTGTTGTGCAGAGTGTCCTGTTCAGTTTGCTGGTGGTAACTGAGCTTATGCAGAGCTCCAGCTCCTCTTTCACCAGGCCCAGCATGCGTGCTGGGTTCCTGCTCTCCTTCTCCCAGTGCCAGGACTGTTTGTTCTCCTCTGTCCCCTCTGGAGTGACTCCCAGCATGATGTTGACCTCTTTCCCTCTCTCTTTGCTTGTGCTGCTTGGATGCTGCTCTGACTCTGTCCTGTCTCGTGGAAGGAGTGGATGCGTAGGGAGCGGGAGGCAGCCACACAGCAGCTTGAGGAGGAGGCAGAGGTGAGGAGCACGGTGGGAGGGCTGGAGAGGTGCAGAGAAGGGACACAGCTGCACTTGAAGGCCAGAGAAATCTCCAGAAGTGCTCATTCCCCCCTATAGACTCTGCTCTCCACCTCCCCCCAACCCAAAGACTTGACTTCTGGGTGTAAGGGAAGATGTCAGAAACGAAGAAATCTGTGAAGTGTTTGAGGAAAGAAAGGTGAAAAACAGTGTCAGGAGTTAGAGAGGCAAAGGAGTGCAAATGGGAAGAGAAGTCCAACAACATGAGACCATGAGTAGTTTGAGTTAAGGTTCAGAACAGATACTTTAGAGGAAGTGCAGGTTTGCACTCTCAGGTGTCTCCAGATCCAATCTGGAAACCTTTCTGAGTGCTGTTTGGAGAACTGGTATGTACGTGATGTTCTCCTCTCCCCCGGGAGGGAGTGGGTGTGTGCACACAGGGACAGGAGGAGTGGTGGGGATCTGTGTGCCGGTGGGTGACCAAGGGCCCAGAGCAGTGTGATCCCTGCAGTCCCCATGGTTGTGTTTGGAACAACTCCAGGTTCATTTCCAGGCAATGGGAACTTTCTGCAGAGTTTGGAGATAATAAGACCTTCGTTATTACAAGGAGTGGTTTCCTTTCAACTGCTCCTTCTGGTTGATTTATTTGACTTCTGGCCTGATCTCTCTTCCTGCTCTTTGTGGTTTTTTGCTCCCTCCCCTTGCTCCTCTCCAGAATGCCAGCAGCGAACCTTTGAGGCTGGACTATCGGACCCTGGCTGCTTTGCCCAGCAGTGGCTTGCAGAGAGTCAACCGCACTGTAAGTGAGGGGCTGTGGAAAGATGGGTCCCTGCCTGGGGGGAGCCGTGGCCCTTCTGGGGGGTCCCTGCCTGGGGGGAGCCGTGGCCCTTCTGGGGGGTCCCTGCCTGGGGGGAGCTGTGGCCCTTCTGGTGTGTCCCTGCCTGGGGGAGCTGTGGTCCTTCTGGTACTTGGCCTCTCCTTGTGCCATGGGGTGAGAGGTGGCAGCACTTCGCAGAGGAGAGCTGGGAAGCAGAGCACGGTGGACTTTGGCAGTATCTGAAACAGGAGGTGGCCACAAAACAAAGACTGGAATAAGAAAGTGAGGAGAGCTGAGAGCCAGGTCGCTTTCCATTTTGGAGAGGCAGGTGGCCTGTGGTTCCAGGGAGACCTTCTTGTAGCCTTTCAGTACTTAAAGGGTCGTATCAGAAAGATGGGGACAGACTCTTTAGCAGGGCCTGTTGGGACAGGACAAGGGAGATTTAGACTAGATAGAAGGAAGAATTTTTTTTCCACTGAGGGTGGTGAGAGCCTGTCCCAGGTTGCCCAGAGAGGTGGGAGATGTCCCATCCCTGGAACCAACCCGGGTCAGTTTATCTGGGGCCCTGAGCAACCTGATCTAATTGGAGATGTTCCTGCTGACTGCAGGGGGTTGGACTAGATGACCTTGAAAGGTCCCTTCACAACCCAAACCACTGGATGTTTCTGTTGTGTCATTCTTTGAATTGCCAAGATGCAAAAGTGTTTGGGACAAGGCAGAAAAACCAGCCCAGCAGGAGAGAGGGATGCATGTGGGTGAGAGAGTGAGGGCATGTGCCGTGGAAGGAAGGACACAGCTAGTGAAGCTGCAGAGGAGGGAGTGGAAGATTCTTTCTGAGGCAGAAGAGGACAATGTTGTGTGCACAGCTTAGCTGTAAATTGGTCGTGGGATGGTGTTAGGAAAGGAGGAGGGATGCAGGGTGCTGATACTACAAGTATTAAAAGAAAGTCAAGCTCCATCTGGGACTGCAAAAGGCAAAGTGGCAGTGACTGCATGTCATGACTTAGCCCTGATACAGCCTCGGGTACTCCTGCCCCTGTCACCTGCCTTTCAGTCCCTCAGATATATGTGGCAGCTCAGCCAAGAGAAAATCCAGATTTCACAAACTTCACAAAGTCTTCTCTCTCCTGTGTTGCTTAAAGTCTCACCTCACCTCTCCCATCTTTTCTTCCTCTGGTCATGTTTTATCTTCCCTGCACCATATCTTTTCCACTGGGTTTTTGCCTGCTCCTCCACACATCCTCAGTCTTCTCCTCCATTCCATTCCTCCTCTTGCAGCAGGACTGCTCTTTGCTGTCGTCCTCAGATTTTGCATTCTCGTTCTGTTGTTTCAGGATCATCTCTTTTACCTTTACTGTCTCCATCTCATTCAGCCATCCACGTCTCCTCTCCTGTTCCTCTCTCCTCTAGTTGACTTCAGACCTTCTTGCTTTTCTGGTTCCACCCTGCTTAGAGCCCTGCTTCCTCTCCAGCTCGGTCTGATTTTGTTCCTCCCGGCACACACACTCCCCAGTTTTTGGGTTTTCTTTCCTGGCTCTTCACACATAGAGCAGTGTTCTCAGGAAAAGGTTTAAGGTATTTTTAGCCTCTCTTAGTGTAACTTAGTAGCTGGAGACAAGAGGAGAGCCAGCCCCAGTCTAGCAGCTGCCTCTGCTGTTCAGCAGAGTGTCATCCAGAGCAGAGCCTGTGCCATAGTCTGTGTCAGCCCAGGAACGCCTATCCCTGGAATGTGGGACTGGACACTGGAATGCCAGGCAGCATGGGTGGCATCTATAAGTGTCCTGTGTCAGGGGAAGGCACAATTGCTGCCTGTGTTTATCTTCTTCCAGCTGTCAGTTGCTCAGCCCCATCTTTGTTCTGTTTGAAAAAGTGTATCTGCCTAGATCATGAATGCAGGTTGGTAAGGGCTTGAGGGACTGGGACATAAGGGCTTCAGGGACAGCAAGGCTCTGGTGTCCCTTCAGGAGCTGCACCTAGCCTGTTCGGTGATGGCCTGGAAGACTTGGACACGGGTCGGTCTGGCCAGCACACGGTCAGTTAGCAGGCTGTACATCTCCAGAGAACCTGACTGGATTTAGGTGACAAATGCTGCTGCCCAGTTCCCATGGGATTCCTCTCTTCCTTCCTGTGTCTAGGCCAACTTTCTCACCGTGTACGTTCTCCTCTAAATGACGTTTACGTTTATTTTGTGGCCATGTAGTTCCCGGCAAGGTTGCTGCAGGACCTGCTACTCTTCAGGTCACTAAGCAGGAGGAGATGCAGACCTCTACCGTGACAGCTGTAGACTGTGCTTGGGGTTTCTCATGAGGATTCCCCAAGAACTGCCCCTACAGAAGGAGGAGGATGGTTCTCTGTCTTAGATTATCTGTACTGCTGTGTATTGCTCAGTGCAGGGGGTTGGGCTAGGTTACCTTTAAAGGTCCCTTCCAGCCCAGACCATTCTATGATAAGATTTAAGGTAGGTGTACTGGGACACAAGCCTGTTCTCTTGGTGTGCTTTTAAACCCCAGCTGAAAGCTTCATGGGAATGCTGGTCTTGGTGATACCATCTGGCTGTGGCAGCTTCTCATAGTGTGATGTCTGCAGAGTCCCCACTGCATTGCAGGGTCCAATACTGCCATTACAGTGGCAAAAGAGCTCTTATAGACTGTCTTCTGCAGAGTACCCAACCTTCACGGGACCTGGGCATGTTGGTCAGCAGCAGCTGAACGTGATCCAGCCGAGTGGCCAAGGAGGCCAAGAGCATCCTGGCTTGGATCAGCACTGGTGTGGCAGCAGGACTGGGGCAGGGATTGTCCTCCTGGACTGGGCACTGGGGAGGCCACAGCTCCAATCCTAGGGTCAGCTTTGGGCTCCTGACTCCCAGAAGGACATGGAGGTGCTGGAGTGTGGCCAGAGAAGGGCAAGGAAGGTGGGGAAGGGTCCAGAGCACAAGTGTTGTGAGGAGAAGCTGAGGGAACTGGGGTTGGTTAGAGGAGGAGAAGAGGAAGCTCAGGGGAGACCTTCTGGCTCTCTGCAGCTCTCTGAGAGGTGGCTGGAGCCAGGTGGGGCTTGGGCTCTTCTGCCAAGGAACAAGTGGCAGGACAAGAGGAAACAGCCTCAAGTTGTGCCAGGGCAAGTACATGCTGGCCATGAGGGAGAATTTCTTCCTGGCAAGGGTTGTCAAGGCCTGGCCCAGCCTGCCCAGGGCAGTGGTGGAGTCACCATCCCTGGAGGGCTTCAGAAGACATGTAGACGTGGCATTTTTACTGTGGTTCAGTGGCATG
Source organism: Galbula dea (assembly GCA_013399015.1). NCBI lineage: Eukaryota > Metazoa > Chordata > Aves > Piciformes > Galbulidae > Galbula > Galbula dea. Next base: position 65,658 of record VWZX01001137.1, on the reverse strand, counting down.
GGGGTGTTGGGTCGACAGTTGAGCTTGATGGTCTTGGAGATCTTTTCCAGCCTGAATGGCTCTGTGATTCTATGAAACCCACACCTGAGAATGCCTGTGTCTAGCCACAGCAAAACATTTCAAATTGAGTTTTGCTTTCCGGACTGTAAGGATTGAAGAAGACTTTGCACCTCTCCTAGCATGTCACCGTGGGTAGTTCAGTTACAGTCTGCACTCTCTAGTCTGAGTCTCTCTCTCTCCAGCTTCTAGCCACTGATTCTTTCTCTGGACTTGTTCATTAGATTTAAAATTAGATTTCTTTTGGCATCATGGGCAGCGATGGATCAAGTCTTCTGTAGTTGCCTTGGAGGATGCAGGGTAAGGTATGCGTGTCCTGTCTGCTAGCCTGGGAACTGCCCTGCCAAGGGCTTTGCTTACCCAAAATAGAAATTGTTGCTTGTCTGATAAAAATAACCACTGTGAAGTGGAGAGAGTGGAGGGAGTGAGGCATCCTGCCCTGGAATACACTGTGGCAGCAGAAGAGCTGGAGGTTAAAGCAAGCAGGAGATAAAGCTCAGTTCCAGTCACACCCATGAACAAAATGGGGATTGAGGCTCCCCAGGGATTATCAGACTTCATGCCATCTTGGTGGGATGCCCATTGCCACAGTGCCCTAAGAACATGGGTTACTGTGTCCCTTATGCCATGCAGAGCAGTCCTTGGTGGTGGGATCCACATGGAACCCAGGTTGGTCAGTGTTGATGCTTTTCTGCTTGGCAAGGGAAGGTGGTGTGGTGTTGGAGGGACCTGGCTGTAGGAGCTACTCACCCCCTGTGGGGTGGTGGGTTTCTGGCAGCATTTCCATTGCAGCATCCCCAAGGAACAGCCGATGTTCCCACAGGTCCTTTTTGCCTGACGTGACTTTATGTCACCGGAGCTCTTGCCAGTGTAGTTTGTGATGCTCTAGGAAGAGGTTAGAATTAGGGGAGGTTTGGGGGGTTTTAATAGTTACATTTCTTCACATTGGAAAATCACATAGCTACCCTAGCAAAATTTCCAAGGGTAACAGAGGCTCCACTATCTGAAGAAATACGATCTGAGCAGGGCTCTGCCAGCCACTGCTTTGGGTTGGGGTTGAGGGGTTAGGGGAGGGCCTCGGAAATTCCTGAGCCTCTCAGCTGCCATTGTAGTCAGCAGCCCACCCAGCCCCTCAGCTATTTTTGTGAATGCTGCCATGACACAGGAGCTGGAGAATGTGCTCTGAGCAAAGAGGTCTTTCTGCTCCCCGGCAGGCTCTCGGGTAGGAGGAGATTTGGTTATTGCTCTCTGGTTATCTGTGCTTCCCTGAAGAAGGCTTTGGCTGGGGTAACAAACTCTTTTATAGTACTAAAAGAGGCAAGGTCAGTGCTTCATCTTGTATGGGTGCAGCTGAGCCTAGGCAGAGCTGCGGCTCTCTTTCAGTGCTGTCCTCAGGACTCTGAGGGATCTGTGCTCTCTCAGCTGTTACTTAGCTCTCTGTTAGTTGTTGGTGTGTACTTTGTTGAAGTGGGGCCACAGAAGCAAGTTTGTCCATGCAGGTGTGATGGAGATGCATGGGGTAGGAGGGACTACTGTGTGACTGCCTTGGAGCAAGATGAGAGGTGTCACCCTGTGTGACCCTGCTGGAGCTTCTTGAGAGTGTGCTGGGGAGAGAGAGGTGCTGTGGTGGTGGAGTTGAGCGGAGGATGTGCTGCAGTGAGGTGGGGGAGAGGATGTGTGCTCGGGCAGAGTTTGGCCATCAGTTTTGCTAGAGAGCAGCAGTGTTACTGTTGGAGCATGTATGAGAGCTGGAAGAGCGCAGGGAGTGTGCTTGTACCTGTCAGCTTCTTGGTGCGTGTGTTGCTTGCTGTCTGCAAGGTCCTGTCTTGGAAGTGAGGATCATGAGGGTGATGGTGGAGCAGAGAGGAGAGAGGGATGGTCGTGGGGGAGTGCTGGAGTTCTTCTGTCCCCTGTCCTTCAACATCTGCAGCTGCTCTGTGTTTTTTCCCCTCCTCTCCTTCACTCTGTTCTCCTTGTTTCTCTCTGATCCTTTTGTTTTCCTCTCAGTTTGCTGAGTGCAGTAAGGCCAGCTCTGGAATGGAGGGGGACTGTGCTGTGCTGTCCCTGCCAGTGGCACAGGACAGCCGGGATTCGTGCCCGGAGCCAGCTGCAGGCACGGCCGTCGGGAGCGTGGCCAGCCTTCCTCAGGAGCCCACATCACCTGGCACGTGCACGAGTGGGGCAGGAAAGCCCCAGATAGACACGCAGGATCCCACGGGTTGCCCCTTGCCCCAGGACCAGATGCCAAAGGCTCCAGAGCAAGAGTGTATGGTCGACTCCCAGCCCATCCTCTTCAGTGAGAACCCCTTTGTGGTGGCCAACCGCAGGGGCAAGGCAGCAGGCAAGGCTTGCCTGGGGGGCCCTCCCCTGGGCTACGGCAGGGGGGGAGTGCTGAAGACCAACCTGTACTCCAAGGCAAGCGTCTCAGGCGTGCTGTGTGTGGCATGCGGTCGGCCACCCGTGTCCTACTAAACCCCTGTGCATGCTCGGGAGCCCCCAAGCCAGGCAGCATGAGGCTTCTCCTAACACCTCTGCTCCTCCAGTGTGGCCTGCAGAGGCTGTCGGTCACCGGTGGCCGCTAACATCCCCCAGTGCACACGTGCCAAGTTCGTGTGATGCTGAGACCTTCTGCGAGGGGAGGCTGTGGTCAGAGGCTGTGCTCTGGACACTGGACACATCCAGCTTTAGAGTTCAGAAGACCACAGAAGCAGCGGTCACAAAGCACTGACCCTTTCTGAAGGTAGACTTCATGCCAGCTCAGCGATGGTCAGTCTGGGGGTGGGCGTCAGAGGTAGCTGGAGCTGATCTCATTCCGTGCTGCTGTCAGCAGGGATCAGTCCCTGTCTCTGCATGTTCTCCTGGGTGCTGACACTAGACCTGCAGCAGTCGTGTGCTGGCTGAAGTCTCCCTGAAAAGCAGCACTGTAGAGCAGCTCCTGCCTTAGGGGGTTGGCAAGCTGCACTTGCTGGCACACAGGAAGACTTGGATAGCCACAGCCAGAAGCAGAGTGAGCAAAAAGGTGTGAAGGTAGCTCAGGTGGTTCTGCCATCTTCTCTGTCCTTGCTGTGCTGAGAAGGATCAGGTGTTTTCTGTATTCCAGTGTAAGCTGCAGGCCACGTCTGCTGGCTTGGTCAGGAGAAATAGCATTGCCCAAGGCTGACATAAATCAAATTAACCTGATTCAGGAGTGCATGGGCTTGGTGTTAGCCATTGGGGAACCCTAGATTTGCTCAAACAGTTTTCTAAATCCTGATGACCTGGTTCCATCTTTAGGGTTTGTGCTCCTTAATCCTGTGGACAGGCTGCAGGTGGTTACTGGGACTCTGTGCTCCTCTTGGGGCTGCCTGTAGGCTGGTTGGTGATCCTAGGTTCCTGTGGAAGGGGTGAGAGCTGTGTCTTTACTCCTAGAGGTCTTGCCAGGAGGCCAACTCCAGTGGATGTGGCTGGGGATGGGTTGTCTCCTTTCCATTGAGAGTGGGGATTGTTGTGCTCAGTGTCCATACAGCAGGAGGTTGGCCCAGACTGGGCCAGCCTGCGGAGGGCTAAGGAGAAGTTGAGGGAAAGGATTCCCAGGGATGTCTTACAGGGCAGAAGGCTCTAACCTGATGCAGTTGGCCTTGCAGGGTGTGTGGACATGATCTCAGTTCCATGTTTAATGTCATTCCCTTGCTGTTTCTAGTGCTTTTTGCAAGTTTCTGCCATGTGACAGCTGCTAACTGCTCTTGTAGGATGAGGTGGCTCATAACTGGCCTCAGGCTGGATGTCCCCGGTCTCCCTTGCCTCCTGGTCTCACTGCTAGGGGAGAGGTATGGAAGTTGCTGCTCTACAGTAACTGTCTAGCTTTGTCTTCTCTCTTTCAGGCTCCTGTGGGCGAGTCTGGGACAGGAAATTCCAAGCGTGAAGCCTCCTATTCTCCTAGCAATCATCAGGTGAGGCTGCTGCCAGGACAGGCAGCACGGGGAGGGGCGGGGAGGCATATTCCAGGGTTGAAGGGAGAGGAAGCTGAGCGTGAGTTCTGTCTGTGAGAGTGACACCTTTGGGGTGCAGGGTTGTCCATCACAGGAGGCATCTAGAGACCTGGGGGAACAACTCTGCTCTTCAAAATGTCTCAGAGAGCCAGGAGCGTAATCACAGAATGGCTAGGGTTGGAAGGGAGCACCAGAGGCTATCTAGTTCAACCTCCCTGGTCTAGCAGGGTCCTCTAGAGCTCGTTACTCAGGATTGTGTCCAGATGGTTTTTAAATCTCTCCAAGGGAGGAGATTCCACAACCTCTCTGAGCAACACAAGCAGTTAGCCTAGTCATAAAGCCAGTGGAAAGCTACTGCTCCAAGGGGTGACTTAATTTGGAGAGACATCAGCAGCGAGATACCCAGAGTGACTGCAAAATGGCAGTTGTCTTGTTGGAGAACGGCCCCACCAGGTCCTTGGACAGAGACCCCTTCATTCTGACAGTTGATACATCAGAAAAATGGAGAAGTCAGGACCTGGAGAACCAGCTCAGGTCTGTGAACCATTGCTGCTCAGAGAGATCACTCCTGTTTGTGACCCTGCTGGCCACCCACATCAGCTGTTTTGAAGAATGCTGAAGGATCCTGCAGCAGACACTTGTGGGCTGGGCTACACTTAGGGAACAGTTCTCTCAAGCTCCTTGGTTAGAGACCAGATTTCACTCAGAAATGGGAAGTGTTTTGTTTCTTCTAACTTTCAATTTATTTTTTTTGTTAACATTAACTATTCTCACTAGTTAATGGACCCTTTTGAAGGTAAATACTCTGGATCTTTTTAATTTTCCCCTCACAGTCATTACATGTTACTGGTTTTTACATTAGGGGGCTGGAATGAACTGGAAAATGTGCTTTGTTCTCTCTCCTGAGTCCCTTCGGGTTTGTTGCATTCCTCTGGAGTGCAACATCTCTACAGCTTTTTCTCTTGTTTTTTATCTCTCTGTTCAGAGATGCCAAGAGGGATCCTGTTAATTCTTAAAGCATTTATAGCCAATTTGTCCTTGGGTTTAGCCTTTAAAGGTCTTCAGCAGGTTTGCTCACTGCTTTCATTTCTGAGATCTAGCCCATGTGTCACCTTGAGAACCTCTTCTCCTTACTTGGTCTGTGGCTGTTGTGAGTTAGTGACTCTGGCAGTGCTTCTGGAGAGTGCCTTGGTGTTATCTTGGTGTCTCGGTGCTGAACCCTTAGTCTTACTGGTGGCATTCTCAACGCTGCACCCTCTGCATGAGCTTTCTGCCACACTTAAGTGATTCAATGCCTTCCACAGCAGTCTGTATCTGGTAGATTGACTTCTCTTGGACAATGTTACACAAAATGGAACAGGTCCAGCAGGTAGTACCGGAGGACACTGTGGTCACTAGCCTTGTGGCTTGGACATTTTCTGGGGGTCAGGAGACTTGACCTTCAGGTTCTTGCCCAGGAGCAGAAGTTCCAAGGAACTAAACTCTTAATTCCCTGCCACCATTTATTTTTAGTGTAAATTCTTTGATTTCCTAGTCCACACAGAATTTATAGACTTGTTTGAGAGCTCTCAGATTATTACTGAGGGAAGTAGAATCCTTTGTCCCGAGGCTGGTGTCAGGATAGTCTTGAGTTCCTCAAGCTTCTGATGGGGGAGGGAGCAGGTGGGGGGAGGAGGAGGAGGTGTTTGTGGTGGGTCTGTGTGTGTGCCAAGGAGGGCAAAGAAGCTTCCTCCATGGCAGACAGCGAGGAGTTTCTGGGGACACTGACAGCTCTGGATAGCTGCAGTCCCTGTGCTGGGAAAGGTGCTTGTCTCTCTCAGCCTCTGGCCCGGACAACCCAGTCTCTTCGTTTCTCTCCCGTTCTCTCTCTCTCCCCTGGCGATCCTCCCTGGCACTGCCCCTCTCCAGACGCCTGCAGCCCCCCGGCCTGCGCCCCTGCCAGGCAGGGAGACCCGCTTTGTAAGTGCCCCTTGGTGTGCAGTGTGTGCTGCTGCTCCATGCCGCTCCCACCGGGCACCGCTGCTCCTGGCTCCGCCTTCCCGGCCCTGGTGCCCTGCCGGGCTTGAGAGGCTGTTCCCTGCTAGCCATGCTGAGATGGCATCTGTGAGCGCTTCGTGGCAGAGGAGCTGTGGTGCTGATGGCTTTGCTCGAGCTCAGTAGCAAGTGCAGAGGGTGAGGGATGTGAACCGGGAGCAGGACCTGGAGCAGAGAGGGGGAGGACGGGTGTCAATCCCCAGAGATGTGCAGAGAGTTGTGAGTGCTCCTCACCTAGCTGAGGCTCCTGTAGGTGGGCTCTGGACTGCTCCCCACACCAAGGAGGAGGTATGGCAGGGCTTAGTTTGGGGCTGGAGCTTTTCCTGTACAGGGTGGGCAGCGAGGCAGGGGAAGTATTGAGAGTTCCCTGTTTCTTTTCGTATGGAGCAGGGTAAGCTAAAGGCTTCCTCTGTGGACTCCGAATTTACACCTGTATTTCTGTTTTCAGGCTTCCATTAACTTCATTACCTCCCAGGAAGACAGTAAATCAGTAAGTACATCCACCATGAGACCTTACTGAAGCGTCCCTGTGCATTCTCCAGCACACAGAGCTTGTCTCTGCCTTCCGTGTCTGCTCACTTCCAGCCCTGCAGGTCTCGCTGTTGATTCTCGCTGTCTTCTTCAGTCCTGCACTCACGTTTGTACAGATGTACTGAGTCTTAAATACTGTCCATTTGAAAGCTTGGTGCAAGTGGTTTTGCAGCTTTCCCTCCTCTCTACCCTTACAGCTTTCCCTCGTGTAGTTTTTGCTGACTTACTCAGTTCCTGCTTCTGCTCTCTTTAGTGTTACACATTTTGTTCACTTTGACACAGCATCCAGCAGTGATGACATCTAGGTCAAATCTCAGGCTCTTGTCTGTGCTCTTATGTCTGCATCTCTAATTAGAGCCCTAGCTGGGTCTCAGTTAATTTTCAACTCCAACTTTTTTGCCCATAGCCGTTCCTGGCTGATGTTTCCCCACTGCACCTTCCACTGCTGATGCTTATGTTCTCCAAGCTTTCACATGCTCACCCATAGCCCTCTGACCCTTGCATGTATGTATGTGTGTGGCATGTGTCCTGTCCTCCTCTGTAGCCCATCGCTCCTGTTGTGACCCAGCCTTGTCTGAATCTCTTTGCCAGTCCAAAGTACTTGTGCCACAGGCATTGTTTCGTGCTCACTTTCGTAGCTTTCCCTCCCAGTCTGGTAGCTGGAGTCAGCAGCATGGATTAGTCTTGCTCACTTGCATGGCCTAACTGCTCATCTCTCTTGTCTTCTCTCTCTCCTCCCCTCCCCTCCCCTCCCCTCCCTCTGCCTCCCTCCGTGCTGTGTGTTGTTGACACAAGCAGACCAAGCCAGGTGTCATTCAGCCTCTCTCCCGAGTGCGACAGAACACTGCCTCGCACACCCCAGAGGACGGGGACAGCCCCAATCCCTTCCAGCAGCCTGAGCAGACCCTCAGTATCCAGAACTCTGTAAGTGGCCTGCAGTTGCTCCTTGCTAAGCTGTGTCTGTCTGCCCTGGGTTGCTGTGGTGCCACTGTCTGTAGTGGGTGGTCTGAGCGCACCCTCCCCATGGAGATGCTGTAGTGAAGACGCCAGCACCAGTCTGGGTGTCCTGTGTGAGAACACAAATAGAGTATGGTCAGTGTATCCTGTTCAGATGAGCCTCACCAGCCTGCCTTGTGTCTTCTCTTACCCACCTGGGAAGTTAGCATTGCTGAAATGGCATTGTGGCTGAAGTCCCCAGAGCAGTTAGTTTTAGTTCCTTATCTGTTCTGTATCTGTGTAGAAATACCTTATCTATGAGGTGTTATGTTCTGTTGAGGTTCTGGCAGAACCATTATCTATCAGTGTCTTGCATCTTGGAGAAGGAGCCAATAGCACCTTGCTGATTTTAAGTTTGATGGTTGGTGAACTGATTGTGTTTGAAAGATTTGTATTTCCCGGGGTGTATACTGGTGGGAGAGAAAGGTTCTGCTGTCTTGGTCTTTGTCTTGGCAGAAGACTTGTATACCTGCAATATTGCTCTGCTCTTCTCCTTTCATTGCAATCTTTTCACTGAAGCTTGTGTGACACGATACCAGGTTAGAGACCTGATCTGCAGACACCAAGCTATGTATGATCCTTGTCAATGGCCAAGATTCCCACGTATTACAGTCTCTTCTGCTCTTGATGTGCTGTTCTTCAGCCTATGCAGAAGGGAACATCATCAAACAACATGATTTAGCCTCAGTCTAAGGCAAAGGAAAACCACAAACATCTCAAACTGGGTTAGTGTAGCTAGAGATACTGAAGGAATGAAGCAACTCAAGGGGGGTTTGCTTTATAGTAGAGGGGAAGTAGAAGGGTGGTGGTGTTATGTCCCCTCTACTCCCATTCATTCCTGCAGTGCTCTCAGCAGGTCATCCCAATTCTTCTTCCTTCCTGAGTGTGAGAGGAGGAAGGTAGGCAGTGTTCATTGTATAAACAGAAGTACAATAGCCACTGCAGACAACAAAGGAGTAGATCCCTCCCCATGAAGAAGGTCTCTTCAGTCAGAAATGCCAGATAAAGCCAGGGCTTATCTTCACTTTTCTGATAAACTGAATGTGGCTTGTTCAGCCCTAAGTAGGGGCCAGAGTCAACTGTGTGGCTGTCCCAGCCCCAAAACCCACTAGTTCAAGCAGGGACATGCTAGTTAAATTGAGTGGAAACTTTTAAGGACTGGGACAGCAGTAAGGCCCCTAGGCCAAGAGGTCAGTCACCGAATTGTGGTCGAGTCAGTGAGGATCTGTACCGCCAGCAGTGTCACTCCTCCATCACACAAAGGTGGCTGTGCGATGTGTGCTTCTGTTTCTGTCCATGGCTGCAGGAACTCTCCCTTACATCTCCACTCCTCAGGCTTTGCAGGCTGAGGGTTGTGCTGTGTTCCCCCACAATCAGTTCTTCATAACCTCTGTGGTTGTCTTTGCCTTCTCTCTGTGTCCCTGCAGCAAAAGCCACCCTCGCCCCCCTCTCCTGACGAGATCCCCATCAATGTCAAGCAGGCCTACAAGACCTTTGCAGCAGTGCCCTTGTCACACCCCCTGCTCGAGACACAGGTAACTGGTGCTGGGGGATGGAGGTGACCCTGACACTGGTACCAGCAGGGGAGGTGGGAGAGGAGAGAGGTGGCAGCAATCCGTGTCCTCCAGAGACACTTGTCATGAAGGACTCTGCGTCTCTGGCTGTTCTGGTCTTTGCCGTGCACAAACTTCACTGGCACCTTCCTGGTTTCTGGGTCAGACATGGCAGTGAAAATGTTAAACAGGGCTGGTCACAAAACTGAGCTTTGAAGTCTCAGTCAGATCTATGCAGTTCTTTTGTTTAAAAGTTATATTGTCAAAGGAGGATGTTAGATTAATCTTCCTTGCACCAGTTCCACTTTAATTGTTTCTGTGTAATTCTATTCATCCCTGAATGTTTGTGCTGTGGAAGCTGAGCAGACTGACAGCTCCACTGTACAAGTTATTTTTGCCTGCTTATTGGATTTTAAGGCTCTGTTAGCTATATTTGAGACATGAACTGCCACCCAATTAAGCAAGTCAGTTAAAGAGCCAGGCTGGTCAGACTTGCAGTGTCACAAGCTGTTTCATTCAGGATGGTTGGACAGGGATTACCTTGTCCCTGCAGGTGAGTGTATCAAGCTCTTAGGTTTTCCTCCGTTACCAATATTTATTTCCAGACATTTACATCTTAGCTATAAGCTTTTTTTTTTTCCTCCTTGCCCTCCTCCTGCCCTCCTCTTTCCTTTGTTTTCCTTCTGTGTTGTGCTCCTCACTCATACAAAATTAACTTTCCGTTAGATTTTGGAGTGCTTTAGAATAAAGTTGAAGGCAGTCTACTTTCTCTCTTGTGGCTTCTTCTAATTTGTATAAAAAAAAGGCTTTTCTATTTTTAATAACTCTCTGACAGTTCTCCTAGTACCCTTACTGATTTCTGGCTCACAGATGGATTTTGTGGCTCATTCTCTTTTTCTGCCCCCTGTAGTTCTACTCATCCAATATTCTGTTGTTTGTTCTGGTTAACAGATGTCTGTGTTTTCTGATAGTGTTTCCACTTCTTGGAAGTAAATTGTCAGTAGTTGCATCTCTGATTGAAAGGAACACTAAGCCTCCTCCACTGCACACTAAACCCTCTGCTCCTCACTTGTTTCCCATGGTTTTCACTTTCTGTCCTTCCAAGCTGTCACCACCTGTTTGTCTTTGCCCTTGATTTAATGTAAAGCCTTCATACTGGTGATTGCCAAGCCTCAAGTGGCATCTTCTGGTGTTTGTTCTGGGACAGTCTCATGAACTGATCCATCAGCTGATGCCCAGGACAGGGCTTCTGCTGTGCATGTGGCACTGCTGACACTTGGCTGGGGGCAGGAGTGGGTGGGACAAAACTTCCTCATTAAAATGTGCCCATTTCTCTGTGTTCTTAGGAAATTCTTGGTCAGAGTAGCACAGAGAATCCCAAAACCACCCTGGAGGTGAGTTCTGGTGGCTGGAGCTGGCAGCAGGGTGGGGACCTGCAGAGGATCCAGGCTTTTGGGGCCGTGGACACGGAGATGGGATGAGAGCCTGGGAGGGCTGGGAAGGAGGAAGAGGAGAAGTCTGGGGAGGAGGAGGAGGAGGCTGGGGCAGTCAGCACAGGGCGCACGTCAGGAGGTTGTCTCGGTTCCCCCGTGGACAGTGCCGTGTGGCTCCCGCAGGTGCCCGCGCAGAGCCCCGGGGGGCTGCACAGCCCCGAGCAGAGATCCTTCCGCGAGAGGCAGAAATACTTTGAAATTGAGGTGAAGCAGCAGCAGATGGATAAGCCTCCCAAGCGTGTGTCCTTGGTGGCAGAGGATGACCTGAAGAAAATGAAAGAGGAGGAAGGTATGTTGAGACCTGTGGAAGGAAGTTTGTCCTGAGTGAATCCTTTCTCCATGGGAGAGCACACAAAGCAGACATCCAGCACTTCCAGCGGCCCGTGGGTGGTTTTCCCTAAGGCCTGGCAAAAGCTTGAAGTAAGTGAACACTAAGGAGTTTCTTGGCTGCTTCACTGTATCTGGGTGGCCTGGTGGAAGTGCTGTGGGGTCAAGGTTTGCTGTATCTGGCGAACACTTCAGTAACTCCACACGTCTGTGCAGATTCAGAGGGCTTCCCCCCCTTCCACTCTAGGGAATGGCATAGAAGAGTGCACACAGCTCCAGCCTGAGGATGAGCGCACTCAGCCTGAGGAACTGTTGGAAATCTGTGCTCTGGAGTGCCATAGAATCATAGAATCACTATGGTTGGAAAAGACCTCTGAGATTCAGAGTCCAACTGTCCACCCAGCACTACTGTATCCACTGCTGGAGCATGTCCCCAGGCACCACATCTACATGTTTTCTGAACACTTCTGAGTGTCCAGGAACAGAAGTTTAGTGAATAAGGAAGGAGAGACTGAGGGATTGGTGTTTGTCAGACCTGAAGCATTAGTAGAGCGGAGGAGAAGCAGAGGCATCCCTGTAGAGAGCACAGACTAAAACCAGCACCAGTTTGCAGGGATGATGAGCATAAGGACCTGTTCACAGATTGCATCCTTGCAGAGGTTTAGAGCGTGCTTTTTGGTGAAAGATGAGTCGGTCTTATTCTGGCAGCTCGAAAACTGCAGCAGAAACGTACCCTTCTGTTGGAGGAAGAGGCTGAAGAGGAGGAGATGGTAAAACAGGTGCCTGAGATGAGCATGCAGTCCAGTGTCATCATTGAAGGAGTTGAGTACCAGATCGAGAGACTAAATGGAAGGAGCATCCAGGCTCCAGCTGCTCGGTAAGTCAAAACTGGTAGCTCAGTGCCACCCATGTGTCAGAGGTGTTCCAGTACAGTTTTCAGGGAAGAGGGCAGAGCAGTTCTTCAGTCTTCTTCAGCATGGCAAGGGGCAGGATTTTCCAGCTCTTTCTTTTCAGAAGAATAGTTCCTTGAGCAGTGTCCCTGGGTACGCAGAGATGTTGATTTCTAGAAGTAGCTAATTCAAGATAAGCTCTGGTGCTGAGCCTAGGTTTGGGGTTCTTTAGGGCTTTGTTTCCTGGTTCTCCTGGACTTGTCCTCCAGATTGCCTTGATGTTGTTTTTTTGTGATTCTTTGACATAGGGGAATGAGAAAAGACTTCTCCTAAGGGTTCAGCTAAAAATCCATTTGCACTAGAATAAAGCTGAAGCTGTTCTCATCTGACTCTCTCCTCTGAGTCTTTGGTACAGGCATGCTTCTCTTCACAAACACTTCTCTTGTCAGTCTTACTTGAAAATGCTTGTCATTTGGAATCTCATTTCCCTCCTTTGTTGCTGTCCACTCTCTGTAGAGGAGCTTCTCACAGTGAATGCAGAGACCTTCCACTCCTATGCTGAGAGAACAGCTCTTAAGGACAGCAGCCAAATGCAAAGCAGCTTCTTGGTTTGATATGAAGGCAAACTTATCCCTGGTGTTTTCATATTGAAATGTGGAAGGTTAGAGAACAGTAAGACTAGATCCATCAGAGGACTTCCATTTGGTTATCATTTCTGCCTGAACAAAGGGGAGGCATTGTAATAGACTGAACTGGTGTTTTTGTCATGCTAGAACAAAAACTGAAATCTAATCAAAACAGACTTGAGCAGTAAAAACAAGTGCTCAGAGTTATGACAAACTTTCTCACTGCCAACTGAGCAACAGTAACCATGTGCATGGCCTTACCCTGTAGCAAACAGGCTTGTGTGACCTCCTTTCATTACAGATCAAACGAAGGAGTATCTGCATGTGCACACCTTCAGAGTACAGCTGGTTACTGCAGCTCAGCTCATCTGGAGGTTGCAGTAGTTTGGTTATGAGTGTAAAGCCTTAGTGGGAAGCAGTTGTGCATGGTGCTCACGTTGAGAACCACTGTTCTGAGAGCACTCAGGATTCATCCCTAGCACTAACAGCCCAGAAGGGTCACCCTTTGTTAACATTCACGCATATCTGACATCAGCAAAGGAAAAATCTGGAAGCAGCCAGGCTGCCCAGCACGTAGTGGCAGCTGGAAGGAGCCAGGCTAGAACTGTGCAAGAGCGTCTCAGCAAACACAGCGCTCTACCTTTGAGGAGTGTTCCTCTGTTCATGGGTGGTGGACCTCCAGAGGAAGAAAATGTGTTTAGATGTTCACCTGAACATCTCTGAAGTCAACAATGCTTGGGGCAGTGCAGAAGGAGCTGTTGAGCAAAGTCATTAAGGGTTGTGTCTTCAAACTGAACTGGTCATTGCTTTCTGGGGCCTGGATCTGTTCTGTGCCAGGCTGAGGTGCTGTTGGCTGATGTACTCCTTTTGCTGCAGGCCCTCTGAGCTCAATGACAGCAGCAGCTCACAGAGGAATTCATTGGAAGAAGGAATCAAGCCTGAACAGAGAACCAACTCTGTGTCTGGGTAAGTGGATCTGCAGTGTCCTTTGGCAAGGAGGTGCCCAGTGATGGAGCAGATCAGGCTCCTTCTCTAGAGCATAGGGTGTAAAAGGAAGGATTTTGTGGAGAAAGCTGTGATCAGAATCAGCTTCTTAAGAGAAACTCACCTCTGTTGTGTGCCCTCCTCTCTCCCAAGGCGATGTCCTTGGGTGTGGTACTGAACAGTTCTTCAAGGGTGCTGAAGAAGAGAGCTGTTGAGGGCCAGGCCACCCCACCCCTCACCGTTTCTCTCTCTGCCCAGGTTGAGTCCCTTGTATCTGGGAGCAGGGGATGTGGTGGCACCGGTGCGGACAGCCAAAGCCGAGCGGCGGCACCAGGAGCGATTGCGAATGCAGAGTCCTGAGCTGCTGAGTGGCCAAGAGAAGGAGCTTTCTCCAGCAGAACGCCGTGCTCTGGAGGCAGAGAAACGAGCAATGTGGAGGGCAGCACGGTGAGACAGAAGAACCTTCACTCTTCTCTTCACTAAGCTAGTTGAGGAGAAGGGACCTGCTGTGTGTCTTTTGCATTAGATGGTGTTAAAACCGGGGAATAAGCAAGCCCTCCTAAGCCAGATGTCAGGGAGCTGATTTAATATCTGTTCAAAGGGTGCAGAGCATCTGCTGCTTGGCTGAGCTCATCTGCTTCTGAGAGCTACGTGGGTGAGACTCTCTTACCTCAACAGTGCTTGCACCATCATGAAGGCAGTTGAGTGTCATAGAAAACGTAAACACCTGTATGTGATGGTGAATGTATTCCTTTCCTCCCAGCACACAGCTTCCCACCTCCTTTGTTACACATGAAAAAGATACTTATTGAAGCTGCAAGGTGGCATAGCCAAAATGAAAAATGGAAAGAGCATTTCATCTATCCAGTGCTGCTAGGCTGGAAACCTTGCTGAAGCCACAAAATGAGCAAGACAAAGGCATTCTTACCCACACAAGTTGTTTCATCAGCTGTGAGAGCGATTAAACATTGTTTTGGAAGAAAGGGGACTTCCTAGCTCAGAACTCAAGACTTAAAGCTAGTCCAGGCATTTACTGTATGATAGCTTTCCTTTCAAAAACTAGCCAAGCTGCTCCTATAACTAATTGTGGTTTTCTTCCCACAATGTTCCTGTAGGAGGCATTCAAAGGACAATCTGAAACAGTCTCTTCTGGGGTCCGAGTGAGAGCTTGTAGAGGAACAGGGCTGCTGGTGACTTACCCTTGCGAGACTGCAAGATAAAATGCTGGAGGGATTGCCATGAGTTCTGATACCACTTGGGTTTATGCTTAGACGTGCATGATATATTATGATTGTGCTGTCATCTTCTGGGGAGGCTCTGAGGATGAAGAAACATGCAGTGGAATTCTCAGTGAGAGCTGGATGCTTATCTAGAGCTTTGAGGGTATAAAGCTTCCCATTGGTACTTGATCGTGTGCCTGATCTCCTTATGGTTCGTTTAGAGCTGGCTTAATGCTCCTAGTACCAGGGCTTTTTGCCCTTCAAGAAAAACTTTCTTTCTTGGTATGCTCCAGGTCTTTGCCTTGGATGAGTTCTTTGCCTGGTCTGTCTCAGCTGGAGACTGAAGTGCAGCCTTAGTTTCACTGCACTGCCCTGTAACATCAGAAAGCTGAACAGGTCACTGGAAAGCCTGTTCCTTATTATGGAAGCTTCATGTGAAGGGAATGAGTTCTGTCATCTTGTAGCACGTTCGATAGAGCTTTGAAGGTGGCCCTGCTTTGAGCAGCTTCTGGATCAGATGACCTCCAGAGGTCCTTTCCAACCTGAATTGCTCTGTGAGTCTATACTTAGTAACCTCTGCCATCTCTCCTTCCTTGTCTCCTCACTGACGGAGATGCCTGCGCACGGGGACAGTGATGAGTCAGGGTGCCACAGAGTGTGTTCTGGCAGGATTGTTTCCACCTTGTGCTGCTGTTCCATGCTCTGAATGCTGTGGGGTTCTGCCTGCAGCTCTAACTGACTGCATGTTTACTGTGTTTGGCATCTCACACCTGTTGCAGTTGATGCTGTTCCCATAGTTTCTGTGTCACAACTTTTCCGGTGGCATCATGTGCCAATGGAAGTTGTGTATTTTCATGTTAAGCCAGGAAGAAACTCTTGCAGAAAGACTAAGAGAATTGGTAAGCAGTGCCTGAGGAAACAAACACATCCCCTGTGTGTTACAGGGCTAGGAGCTGGGTAGGTGTCGTGGAGCCAAATGTGCGCTTACAAACCATCACTCAGCAGAGTCTGGCTGGGGCTGAGAGGACCAGATCCAAGTTCTTGCTCTGGCATGTGCTTCCTCATGACGTTTTACAGATCACTGAGTCCCTCTGTGCTGCAGATGCATGGAGAGAGGACTGTCATACTGACACTTCTGTGTCTCCCAGGAAGGCTCCAAGTGTTGGGTATGTTACAAACTGGCTGTCCCTAGGACGCTGTGCAAGCACTACAGTGTTGTCACGAGCAGACATCTTGCACAGAGTTGCTGCTCAATCTTTGCACCTAAAAGAAGAAAAGGTCCACTGCTGTATTTGATCCAACGAAACAGAAGTTGTCTGTCGGGCTTCTCCTGAAAAACCATCCCTGTGCTTGGAGAGGCAGTAGGCTCTCATCTGTCACCCCTTCCCGGTTGGTTAAGGAGGAGTCTCTCTGCCGCGTGCTTCCAATGCCCGTGCAGATTCCCTCATACATTGGGGCCGGTGTTACGAGGGAATGTCAGCTCTGATTCTTCCTAAGTCTAAGTGTTAACATATCCAAGGAATGCTGTAATAAAAGCTTTGTTTAAGGTGGGTGTAGAAGGAAGAAACGTGATGCTGCCTGCAGAGACCGCAGAAAGCAGAGCCATTGCAAGGAGGTTACTCGTGTTGCTGGATTGTGTGCCGCTTGCCTCAGGACTTTGTGTTCTTCTGTGAACTTGTGGCTGTTGCCAGCAGAGAAATCTGAAAAATGCTTGGTGGGGGCAGGACTTTTTTAGGGAATCCTGACTTGCTCCTTTGACATTACTGCACATCTGACCATGCTTTTGGGTTAGCTAGGATGTAGTTGAAGTTGCTTAGAATGCAGTAGAAAACCTTACACTGCAGAAGCGTTAGTGAGTGTTTAGTGGGTTAGTCACTGTGGCCAAGAGGGAGATCTCTGCATTCCAAACCTTCAGTCTTCTCTTCTAAGCATGTTTTGCTCATGGAAAAAGGAGAGCCTTTTAGAGGTAAGGACACGTGACAAGGAGAAGCTACTTGCAGCTGTCTTACTTTTCAGTTACCAGATCCAGTGTTATTGGCTTTTAAGTTCTGCAGAGCAGGTCCTCGGCTCCACTTTGCTGCTGGTAACAAGGTGTAGCTTTTGATTCAGCACTTGGAGAAGTGCCTGGCTGATCCTTGGTGTGGTTAAGGCTTGTTTTGGCGTTGGCAGGAGTTGGCAGTCACCATAAAGTGCTCGTAAGACAAGGAGGGACCACAGGTCTCCTAGGACGATCTGATCTTCTCAGGTTCCCTCTTCTAATGCTGCTAGAGCAGGCACAGTGACGTGATGGCAGGCAGGACTCAGGTCTTCTTTCCAGAGGCCTCCAGGCAGCACTGAATGTGCTGTGTGGGAGGCAGGATGGTGCTGTCCTGCACGTGGTGCTGCTGCATCACTAACCCGTATTTTCTGTACGTGCATGCCACTGCTTTTGTAACATTCTTTCTAATCTTCTATCTTCTGCTTCTTTCCAGTTCTCTGGTCTGTGTGCTGTCGCTCGTGACCCCATCAGTTTGCATCTTCTTGGGCTTTCCTCTTTCCTTATTCTCGCTGTGTCATCAGTGCTGTGCCAGGAGGTGTGATGTGTCTCCCCTGCCTCCCCTCAGCACACTCCCCCCGTGCTCTGCTGGGGCAAACACACTGGGACCCATGCTCCTTGAGTGTCCTGGGTGCACACAGCTGCTGGCATTGGTGCCCTAGGAAGAGTGTGATTAAGAAGGTACAGGCACACACCAAAGGGGGCAGGTGTCCACCAAGGGCTAGCTGCAGCTCATCATTTCTCCTACCATGCACATGCTGGGTTTTGGGTGCACTCACGTCCTCAGTTACATGCTTTCCAGGGTCTGCAGCAAGTGGGCCTTTCCTGACGTGCTTGCCCATTTTTGCTTCCCCTTTTCTCCTGGCCAGAGGTGCATGCTGACAGGTGATCAGGTGTGGATGTGCAGATCTACACAGGAGGCTGTCAAACGCACACTCGCTCCTTCCCTGCACCCCCTTCTGTGCTTCACACATCACACACACACACTTCTGCCTAGGTAACCACCTCCTGGCCCTTTTCCATTGGGCTGCAGGGTGTCTGTAGTCCTCTCCTCCTAGCCCATGGGGAGGGCAGTGTCTACACACTGAGGCTCTGAAGGCTAATGCTTCTGGGCACCCCATCCCAGATCGCACGCTGGAGGTTCCTGCTTCTGCAGCTGCAGTTGGTGTTGGACAGGGTTGGACATAGGAGCCTGTTCTAATCAAGGCTTCCCCTCTGTCAGACACATATTTCTCCTTGCCAGGGTATGTTCCTGTATCTTTCTTTTCCTGCGCTTATCCGCTGCGATGTTCATCACCATCGTCTCCTCTTCCTCCTCTTCCTTTTCCTTCTCTTCCTCCTCCTCCTCCTCCTCAGATCCTCAGCTCTTGAAGACAGTATTAAACAGTACGAGCAGGATCTGGCCAGGAAGCTGTACCAGTCCCGACAGCGGGCACCTGCTCCCGGGGCCAGGACAGCTCAGATGTCTAGTCCAAGGCAGAGTCACGGCTCAAGAACCCCTGGGTCAGGAAACCAATGCAGGTGTGCACAGCTCCCCTCCCCCCACCAGCTGCATGCTCCACAGCCCTAGCTGTTTCCCTACATCCTAGAACTGTCCTCCCAGCTCTGACCTGCCAGGGGGCAGGGAGGAGATGGTAGTGGTTACTGGTGTTCATTTCCCTGAGGTCCCACAGACCACTGGATGTTGTCTGAAAGAGAACTCGGCGGGGGGGATGCTGGGTCTGTTTGACTGGGAGAAGGGAGCAGACATCTCTGAGGGCTGAGCCCACTTTTTCTTAGCTATTTCATAATCTTCTGATGGCTGAAGAGGGTTAAGATGCTCTCTCACTGAGATCACAGAGGAGAGTAGAGCCCTGAGAACTGATTCTACTCCTTTGAGCCCCTGCAGTTCCCCTCCTAGCTTGGAATTCCTCTCCCAGTGTATGTGGCACCTCTGGAAAGAGCTGCAGCTTCTCAGTGTGTTGATGCTTAGCTCTAGCTCTGTCTGTTCCCATGTGGTGGAATGTGTGTTTCAGGGTGACAGCAAACCAAGCCGCTCTCCGTTGCTTTCCGAGTCTGTCTGCCTCAGGGAACCTCCAGGGTGCTAATTTCACCTTCCTGCACTCAGCCTGTTGACTGTGGTCTGGCTGCTGGGCATAGAAGGTGGCATTGTCTCTTCCTGAGAAGGTGAAGTCTCATGTCTACCTCCCTCCCTCCTTTCTGAGGCAGGATGAAATCGCTTGAACAGGATGCTCTTAAAGCCCAAATGGTTATTGCCAAGTCCAAGGAGGGAAAGAAACGCAGCACGCTGGAGCAGCTGACGGAGTCACCTTCACCTGTTCCCACCCCGTCACCAACACCACTGGAAGGTACTGAATAGCTCTCTCACTCTCTGAGGGAAAAAAACTTAATGCTTCTCTCACTAAACTTGCTTGAAAGCAGATGTGTTGAAAGCAATTTCCTCCTTCATCCTAGACTAGAAAGTCCTTTGGGGCTTATGACATCTCTCACTAGGGGGTGGGCCTGATCTATCTGAGGTATAGTTCCAGGGAACCAGAGCAGAAATAAACCCAGCATCATCAGTCTTCAGTGAAAGCAGGAGAGAGGCGTTTGCTCTGAGAAGGCAGTGTCTTTTCTGAGCGTAGTCACTGATCATACTTAAATGCTGCTGAAAGGAAGGGGTGGATCTGAGAAAGTGTTGCACATAATCCAACCCTTCCCAAAACAACAGCTCTTTTCTGTCCCTCACTAAAGAATTGTACTTTTTTGTCCTCTTTTGCAGACTGCAGCCCCAGAAACGTCACCTCCCCGGGAAGGCTGGTATGACACGCTTCTCTTGTCTCACCTATAACCCTGGGGTTTCTTGGTTACTCAGCTTGGGTGTGGACTGTGCATCGGAGCCACGGGATCCCTAGTTCAATACGTATGCCAGGTCTGGCTGCATGCTGCACAGACCTGTCAGGAGGCTGCAGTGGAGCAGCTTTGCCATACCTGTTGCTAGAGGCATCCCCTTTTCTGCAGCTACGATGTAACATCTGTTTTCTGTTTCCTTGTTTTATTCTTTCATCCTTTTCCTGGTTCTTCATCTCCATGTTTAGAAAGCCTTTCACTTCAGAGACTTTGGCCAACAGCATAGAATCAGCATTTTCCTCTTTCTAAGCAGTGTATAAACGTGACACGACATTATTGCGGAGAAGTGTCAAAACTGTTAAGACAAAAGAGTGGAAGCAGCTACACGAGAGAGGACCTGGTTTTGCCCAAGGTCACACGACACAGCCCCCTGGCCACTGAAATCCTGGCTGCTGCCGCCATGAGGAATCTTGCCACAAACTTCCCCACGCAAATAGGTTTCCTGCCTCATTTGGCGTGCAGCTGCATTTTACTGGAGCACATCATGTTTCCTGTGCAGCTTGGAGCCCCTGCCCTGATGCTGGAACGGCTAAAAAGCCAATGGCCCAGAGATGCCTCGTTCTCAGAGGCTGTGTCCAGCCACTCCTGACACCAACCGAGAACGACTCTGCTTCTGCTTTTATCTCTGTGCAGATTGCTGAGCTCCCTGCTGGGTTTCCATCTGTTTCTGTCTCCTTACTCTCCCTTCTCTCTTTCTTCTCCTTTGCTGTCCCTTCTAGTCCATGTCTGAAAAGAAGTTTGACTACCGGGAATTTGCTGCTATTCCTTCCTCCAAACCTGTTTACGAAATCCAGGTATAAACTGCATGCATGGTGTCAGGGCTTGAAGTAACTGCGTGTGAAGTGATGACCTTCAGAGCAGAAGCTGAGTGCTCTGAAGGTCCTTCCTGTGTGGGAGGCAATGACAGCCAGCCAGGCTGCAGAACTGAGGCTTTACTGTAGACTGGAATCGGGTGGAAATGTGGAAAAGTTGGTCTAGATGGTTTTAAAAGTTAATGGCAAAAACTTTGCAAATCTAAAGCAGCTCCATCTGCATCTTCATTGTTCTTAAGGGAAAGATGAGAACTAAAAGGGAAGAAAAAACTATGGAAACCATTGCCAACAAATTGCGAGTGCAGTGTTAGCTTCAAACTGGAATGTTTCCAAGAAGCAGCTGTGGTGACAGTTCTCACATAGTGTAACGCTCCTGTAGATGAACTCTGAAGTAATGACGTGGTAGGAGAACACCGTGGTGAGGTTGTTCTCTTTCCTGAAAGAACCTTTTAATTTAAGCTGCTTTGTCATAGAATCACAAAACAGTTGAGGTTGCAAGGGACCTCTAAAGGTCATCTTGCACCTGCTCGAGTCAAGGGGGTTCTGACCAGTTGGCCAGGACTGTGACCTGCCTTTCTCTTATTGCTGGGGTTAGTCACTGACTGATTGCTTTTGGGACAGCTGCTTTGAGCAGATACTGTGTGTCTGTCATTTTTTAGGGTGGTTTTTTTAGTGTTACGTAAAAACACTGAAGCAGATACCTGCAGTTACATCTGTGTGTGGAGAGCTCACAGGTGCTGTACCAGATGAGTTGGAGGACCGGCCACTCGAGCCCCAGTGGCAGCTCCGGACAACCCAAGTTTCCCCAAGCCTCGGCTGTGGCCATAGAGCAGCACTGGGTCTTCACGCCACTGAGAAGGTGCCTTCAAAGGAGGCTACACCTCCAAATCATCAGGCAGTTCCTCTGGACCTCTCTCAGCAGTGCAGCAATTCAGAGGCTGTATTTTCTCCCGGCCGTGGTTGCACAACTATGTCACTCGGTGCTGGGTCTCTGCAGTGTGATCTGCCTGGGCTGTGTTCTTCAGTGCTTGCCAGAGTCATCACAGCACCGTGCTCTGCTCTTCATGACAAGCATGACTTCTGCCATCCATTTGCTCCATTTCTAAAGCACTAAATGGGCTGAGATCCTCTCCCCTTTCCTCCCTCCTCCAGTTTTGCTGCCTGCACAAAATAGGCGTTATGGAAATGAGGACTTCTTGCATACTCGCAGCTGTGAAACTCCCTGACCCTTTCCACAGCAGTGTGCAGAGCCACCACCCTTTATCCTACAACAAAAGGAAAATTAAGCTTCCCTTCACTTGTGCTTGAGCTGAGCAGGAAGATCCCTAAAGGATAGATTCTGAGTAGTAGTGGCCAGAACTTTCAAATGTGCATTATTAAGCCTCAGTTCTCTACACAAACCTGAACATAAAAGAGGAGGTTGATGTTGCCTAGGGAGCTAGGCCTGGGCACAGTGCAGGTGCAGAATTGGGATCCAGGACTCTCAAGGAAATGTAGCTCATGTCTTTGCTCTCCTCCATGTTTCTACTAATTTGCTATGGTCTTTATGCTTTCTTTGTGTCACTTCCTGTTGTCTCCTCCCTACACACTCCCAAGTAGAAGAGCTCTGGTGGGCAGGCACTCCTCGTCCTGCAGTTCAGGCAGTGAGCTGCTTGGCTTCAGCCCAAAGGGTCAATGCTGTGACAGTGTGTGTTCGCTGGGGGTCGTGCCCTGGCTGCTCCACTACCACTGGAGCCAGAGGTTCTCTGCAGTGTGTTGGGAGGCTGGAGGTGGGGGATTGCCTGGCACTAGTGTTACAGAGGTGGACGCTCATGTCTTCTGTTCTCTTCCAGTCACCTGATGCAGCTGATGACCTCAGATACATAGATGACAGAAATAACTCAGGTAAGCTCATGGCCCAAGGAATCATCTTTGTACTGCTTGATTCCCACCATGGTTCTAGAGGGCTTCCCTTTGCCTGCCTGTGGAGTCAACCCTGAGAACTTCCAACTTCTTGCTGCTTGAAGCAATGTCCTATTTTGTCCATTCTAGAATGAAACCTCCAAAGTCGCCACATTCAGTTTTGGGTAGGATACTTGCATTGTGCTTTAGTGATGACTAATCTGCTGACAGTTGTCTCTAACAAGCATGCCTAGTTTTCTTCTGCTTTCGTGCTCTGGAGTAACGAGTGCTAGTAGAACGTGGGTAGGGAGTTTTGGCCTCTGTCACCTGCTGTAGGTGGATAACATTCATTGTTCAGGGTCTGTTTTGTGCTCCTCTAGCTAGAGCAATGAATCTTGCTGCCTGCAGCAGGCAGCTGCAGATAAATTCATCCTGGTTTAAGATGTGAGAGCATTTGGGTCCTTGAACACCCAGGTGACTCTCCAAGCCTATGCTTGTGGATTGTGTGCAGTCACCTAAATAAACAGTGGCTCAAGCTTTGAGTGATCTGTCTCTCTGGGATGTCCTAGCTATGGTTTGTCTTTCTGTCCCCAATTCTAAACTTAACAAGTCAGCACAAGGTTCAGACTAGTCCAGTATTGTGTCTGATGTGAGCCACTGAGAATGCCAAGAAATCAGCATAAAGGAAGAAAAGCATGAAGTCATTCCTTCTGGAATACTATTCCAGGCTACAACAGTTTGTATTTTAGCACGAGAGACCTTCAATTTTAGAGTTGTTTCTTTCTTGAATCTATTGACATTTGCAGTAAACCTGACCTTCCATAGCACTGCTTAGTCAACTGTAAAATCCTAATACCCTTTTATGGAGTCGAGTTTCATTTGATCACCCTGTGGTGTCTTCAGCAGCTTCTCTCAGCAATGCCTTCACCAGTTCTACTCCTCCTCATTGGAGAAGGAGTTACCAGGTAGCGACCCTCGTACAGACAGGGTGATGTGATCACAGGAAACATCTTCCTGCACTATCTCTGTGTTTTAACGAGTCACCTACTGGAGGATTTGCCTTCTTACCCCTTGGCAGCTTGTTTTCGTGAAGAGCTTTGGCTGAGGAACAACCAAAGGGGTTTTATTTTCCAGTTCAGTGTGTTGTGTTGAGATCACTTAACCTGCATGTTCGGGTCCTTTGGCAAATTCTGGGCTAACGGGGTCTAGAAGGGATGACTTCCCTCTAAGCCATTTCCTTCCATCCCACCAGCATCTGGATTTTTATCTGCATGTGCCCATGCCTTCGTTTATACTCGTTTGCCTTGTTTGGAAGTCAGTCACCTGCTTACCAGTCCCAGTGTCCTTTCAGGGTCTCAGATTTGTCACTTAGGTTCATTTGGGTCTGAGGCCTTTTCAGACAACCTAAAAGTTTTGGGTGCAAGATTACTGTGAGTCACAAAGACTTCAGTTCTGTCTGGGATTCAGCTCCTCTGTCTGTGTTAACTGTGTCAGCTGCGTACTTAACCCAGCACTTCCTCTTACAGCTTCACCTCTCCTTGTCTACGCAGTTCCCCAGGAGCAGGATGGGCAGCCAGAGGAAGAGGAAGTGTTAGTTACGCGCGATTCGTCAACACCTACTTCATCAGCACTTGAAGAAATGGCCCTGTACAGCAGCAAACGCAAGCTCCGACACAGCCGACGCAGTTTGGAGGCTGCTGTCCCTACGTAGAAGATCTGCTGCACCTGGGCGCGATGGAGTGGCCCAGCACAGGGCTCCTGAGCTTCCTGTGCTCCAAGGACAGCACTGGACTGCCCACACTGCTGCCTCCTGGGCTCTGCGTGGGAACTGAGCAGCCCAGGGAGCATTGTGGTCAACTGACTTCCTTTAAGGCTGTGAAGCGACCTCTTTTCTCTCCCAATAGTGCACTGGGGCATGTCCTAAACCAAATGGGACAACACTAGACTTACTGATGGCAAATTGAGAGGAGGTGTGGGTAGGACAGTGGGCAGCTTGTTAGCCTGTAAATACTGTGTGGGGAAAGGGTAGGACAGGGAGAACATATGAGTGTGAGAGTGTGTTGGGCTCCAGCTGTTATTTCCTCAGTTTGGATTTTTTTTAGTGGTTAATATGGGAGCTTCTACTGTGGTATGAATTAGAAGGAAGGTCCAACTGCCTTTGCTCCTGTTTAATTTCCAGTCTTTTGCCAAAAAGCATCTCCTTCCACCTCCCACACCACCGTCACCTCACTTTCCTTTGGGAGTATGTGGAAATAGGTAGCTTGGAGGCCAAAAAAAAAAAGGAATTTCAGTGAAGTCCCTCCCTCTGACACTGACACCTGGGTGCTCACACAAAGACAACTGAACCTGCAGGAGCCTGTGCCAGCTCTGTCCTGCTTGCTTCTGTCCTGGGAGACAGGGACCAATCAGACGTCCACATAACTTGCACATCTTGCAAACCACTCTACAAGCACACTGCTGAGTGAGTGTTGGGGGCCGGGTACCTGTTTCCTATCAGCACCATGACAAATGGATGAGCTGGGGCAGTGAGAGAGGAGCTGAACAGCTGTAGTGAGAGCGTCGCATGAGCGTGTGTGACAGCACTAGAGAGCAGAGTAGCTGGGGTTAGGGTACGGGGCAGAGGTGGGAGGTGTAACCAGCAGATACAATAGTGGGTTAGGAGTCAGGGCATGGGGAAAGGTAGGAAGTGGTATTGCTGGGGTCAGTTTAGGAGTACTGGGGTCTTACAGGTAGGAGGATGCTAGTGGGTGAGTCCTCTGTGTTACCTGCTAGCCGTTAAGTGACATGGGAAGTTTCAGGGTGCCCAGCATGGGCCTCTCATGGAGCACCCGCCAGGCAGGGAGCACAGTGAGGTGGGATGGGTCTGGCCTACGTCTTGCAATAACTACACAGTTCTACTCATTGGCTTCAGGCACCTCTCCATGTGGGACTGGGAACAGGCTTGCCCACACTGAAGGTGGACAGGAGTAGGGGTGTGATTCCGGGTTTCCATGGGCTGTGGACACATTCTGTATCAAGTTAGTCTCTGCTGCCCACTACTGAAGTATACTTTTGTATTTTGTGAAATGCCTCTTGACAGGGAGAAGGGCATCTGAGCTTGGCAGGAATCTGATCTGTCTACCCTGATACATTGGTGCTCTCAGCTGAACCCCCTCTAGCAGTAAGACCAGAGTTGGACCTTAAACCTTTCAGTGACTTGAGTGGCTTGGGAGCGACAGGCACTTCTGCTTGTGCATTTGCTGAATGAAAGAACTGGATGCAGTTTCTTTTAGCTGAGACTCTCCCTTCATGCCAAAAATCCAGTGGATCATTTTAACTGACTTCCTATGTTTTAATTTTACAGAGCTTTGAAGGGGGAACTCTGATAATCTCAAACTGCAGCTGTGGCTGCTTCCATCATCAGCAACTTGAGCTTTTCCTTTTAAAATCTGATTTTAGCATTTGCTTTTTAACAACAGCAATTTTGGAAACAATCCTGGATTGGTTTTGATGACTAACTTGTGATTCTGGGTTTTTTTTCTTTCCCTTTGCGGTACCTGGTGCCAGGCTCTGGGTTCTCTCCCGAGAGACTCTGAGGGAAAATTAGCGCATCAAGACTGTAACTAGTGAAATTTGTACAACCAAAGAAATCTATTTTGTGGTTCAAGGATAATAAAGTTTACTTTACATTTTAGAACCTCTAGTTAATGTGCTTTGCCCTGTTATGAAGTCTGCAATTCCGGTATCGGCGCTTTGGTTCTTACTGTTTTCACTCTGTAATCTGGCAAACCTCATTATTTTTCTGCTTTATGAGCAAAAGTTAATGATCACCTACATCAGTGCCAACTGCAGGAATATCAAGGTGAGCTTGTGCTGCTCATGTAAATTTAGTAGAAGACTGGCATCTACGCTGGAAGGAGAGGAATTGCTCTGTGGTCTGAAGTGGTCTGAAAGGGACTTCTTATTTTGGAAGTAGCAGATTCACCCCTGGGGGAGGGAGGGAATTAAACGTTTCTGCTCCAGGGAAGTGGGAAAGGAAATGAGGATAGAGTGGTTTAGTTATGACAATAATCACTGGTGCCTGTTTTACAGAAAAAACAACATCCTGCTTAACAGCATAGGAGAGAGAGAGAGAGAGAGGTAAAGTCAGGAATGAGGAGAAAAGCTGTAATGTGCTGTTGAGAGTTACAAACTTTGAGGCAAGAACTGACGCTAACTGCAGAGGGACTGATCCCATCCCTACAGAGGCTGACCGGGCACCAAGTCTGCCTACATGCTGCGGTGCCCAGGCACTTGACACCTGGGCTCTGTCGTGCCCGGGTTGCTGCTGCTGCCTGGCAGCTAGGACAGATCCCTTCTGCTGCTGCAGAGAGATGATTGCCGTGTTGGGAGGCGGCCCAAAAGCCTTAGCGGCAAGTATACATAGAAGAGTTCCAGAACATCTGTCCAGCTGCTTCATTTCTTACATGAGGAACCTGCTGATGAGAAGCAAGTGAGGAGGGCCTGGTTCCAAATGCTCTGCCAGAGGTAAGTCCAGAAAAGGTGTTCCTACAACAGTGTCTGGTTTATTTCAACATGTTTTATGTAGGACAAACACATTACTTGAAAGAAGCGGCAAGTAAATCAGTAGCATGTCAATGTCTGAAAAGCTGCAACAAGCCTTCAAAAACATTCTTGTTTCATGACACTTAGCCAGGAGCAAGACAAGAACTGTTCTTGGACGGCACCGTGGAAGGACTATACTCATGACTTTCAAAGATGTGAGAAATGAGAGGATGATGTAGTTCCAATAGCAAATGTTGCACAAAATCAACATTGAAGTTGATGACAGAGGTAGATAGTCAGGAACTTGCAGAACCGAATGAAGAAGAGTTACAGGAAAATTAATTAGAGCAAATTGCTAAAGAGCAACAAATGTAAAAACAGAAGCCTGAAAAGCATCAGTAATGGAAACGTGGACACAGGTGTGCACAGGAGCAGCAGGGAATTTGGTGAAGGAAGCTGGAAAACATACTTCTTTTTCATTCAAACAATTAGTTCCCAAACTTAATCTATGGGAACTTACAAACTTGCTTATGAACACACCTGTCAGTTGCAAAGAGGAACTACTCTAGTACAATTTAAAGAGAAGGGTTAAATGACCCATGAGTGGAACTATTCAGAAAGGTTTCCTCTCCTGCCTTGTAGGCAGAATGGTTCTCTTTCCTCCGGACCTGGAAAACTGTACATTACACAAGTGTGGCTGAGAAGGAGCCCTGCTGACAGAACAAACTGCCACATGCAGTGTGATGGATGGAATTCAGCAGAGGCTCAAGAGCCTTCTCCAGATTTAAAAAAGGAACATTCCCCTAACTTGGCCAAGCCTGCTCCAGCTGCCAAGATCGAGTTTAGCACAGAAATATAGCTTGGGCAGACGCATGGTTCAGTCCAAATAGTGTCAGGTGAAATGCTCCTAATAGTTCAGGAAGCTTTCACACAGCACACACAAAACTTTAATTACTAGGAAAAGTAACTGAGGGGAGCATCTGCTTGTCTTGAATACTTAAAACACCCACAAACAAACAAACAAAAACAAACAAGAAAAAAGAGAAAGGTAGTAGTGAGTTGTTGAGAATAACTTGTTAGATGCCTTCAATCCAGTAGTCTACTGGATTGGTATCACACCTAATCAAAACAAAAATAGCTGCTTAAGAGAAGGTGTGGAAGAAATCACAAACATCTTTCTGAATACACAGGTGAAACCATCGGGGCCAGCGATAGGACATGAGGAAATGGAATGAAGTTGCATCTGGGGAAGTTCAGGCTGCACGTTAGGAAAAAGTTCTTCGCTGAGAAGGTGGTTGGTCACTGGAACAGCCTCCCCGGCAAAGCGGTCAGGGCACCAAGCCTGTCAGAGTTCAAGGAGCGTCTGCTCTTGGTCATACAGTTTTAGTTTCAGGTAGGCCTGGGAGGCGGGGACCTGCCCTGGATGATCCTTATGGGTCCTTTCCATGCTCGGGCCGCTCGGTGGTTCTGTGAGCTGACTGCCCCTCGGCACTGCCAGTCCCGCACTGCGGGATCCCTAGAGGCCTTCACCGCACGCGGGCACGGAGATGGTCACACGCTCGAGGCTGCCTGCGCGCAGCGCCCCACCTCCCGCTGCCGCTGGGGAAGGAGGGCGGGTAGCCGCGGGCAGTCGCCGCGGAGGCACCGTTCCAGCCGGGCACTGCCTTTCTGCGACAGGTCACCGACTCCGGAGCACAAACCCACCACGGACAGCCTGCGAGTGGGGGACCGGAGGCGCAGAAGAGGCACTGCCGTTACCGCTACTCTCCTACTCAACCAGGACCCGAAAGCGCCCGGTAACGGCTGCTCCGACAGGGGCATAGAGTCGTCCCCGGCCCGCCCTGCCCTGCCCTCTCCCGGCGGGACCGGGCCCCGTGAAGGACGAGGGCACATCTGCAGTACAGGTACCTGTTCCCCAAAGCTTTCCGGGCGAGTGTTCACCGAAGAAAAGGAGCCTGAGTGAGAGAGCTCTCAGGATGTAGAAGTGGGTGTGGATGTGCACCAGGACTCCTCATAGCAGGTCTGCAACGGAGCAGAAGGTGAAGTTAGGCAATTTCAGACACTAAGAAAGTGCAGAAACTTTTAACCTGTGGTTTTGCTGAATCTTCAATTATTTAATTGCTTTAAACCAATGCTTTTCTAAAACATCTAAAACATTGCCACTGCTAAGTGATGCTCAGAAGGAAAGGACAGCAGTACAGCTGAATGCTCTGGTAAGAAAAATAACACGCAACAAACCACCCCATGCTGGTACCCAAAAAGTGCTGCTGTACAAAAGATTCTGACAATAGTGATTATTCCTCATTTGTTCCCCATCTAACTTAAGGCAGTTTTCATTTAAAAGAAAAACAAAATAAAACAACAACAAAAAAGCCAAAACCCAAACAACTTACAGCAGTGAAACTATACAACACTACATTCATGTTACGGCTCTCATCATTCTGTTCAGATGTTGGTCCTGCTTGTTATAGTCATGTTTTTTCCACCATCACACTGGGGGGGCAGTTCTTTACAATCAAAAATTACTGTGAAGAACTGTGAGGGGAAGGAAGCAGACAAGCTTCTGAAGAGACTTCTGCAGCATCTATCAGCAAAGCACGGTTGAGAAATCAAAGACTGCAGACCTATGAACTCTTCAGGTATGCACAGAGCATGCGTTCAAGGCATAAAAAGTGAGTTCAGTGCTGAGTGCCAGTTAGTACCTGTGACTTCTGGATGCTGAGCTGGAAAGAAAACAGGAAGATCTTGTTAAACAACTTCAGACTAGATAGAAGGCGAAAGCAAAGCTGCGCTTAACCCAGATTATCTAATATATACAAATAAAGTGCCTGGAACAGATCAAAACCAGAAGGCAGACAGGGCTAGTCATAGTGTTAACTCAAAAGGAGCATTTACAGTCTTCTTTTCCATGATGACAGAGTCCAGGGGATCTGCAATGCTAAAGTAAGCGACTCAAAGAACAAGGTGAGTTACTGTTCTCCAGGTCCCAGGTCACCTTGGCTTGTCTCCAGAGTCTCTGAGGCAGATAATGTGTCTGTTCCCTGTACACTGTTGGTGACCAAGGAAGACCACCTGCTCTTTAATGGATGGAGAACCAGGGCCAAGCATGGTCTCACCAGCCAGTGCAGGAGTGTTCTTTCGAGGTCCCTTCCAACTCTTAACATTCTGTGAATCTGTGATTCTGTGAGTGTCACCAACCAGGACTCAGGCAATGGAAGCAGGGCAGGCCCAGGGACGGTGGCAGACAGGGTCAGCCTGGAGGCACCAGACAGGCTTGTGGTGACAGGACAGGCCTGAGGTCAAACTGGGAAGCCAGTCCTCTGGTCAAGGTCAGGTCCAGTGATGGTGACCAGAGCCAGACACAACTGATACCTGGGCAGCTCCATAAGGACAAGGAATGTTGTGACATCAAGCTGGGTAGTC
Source organism: Galbula dea (assembly GCA_013399015.1). Classification (NCBI taxonomy): domain Eukaryota; kingdom Metazoa; phylum Chordata; class Aves; order Piciformes; family Galbulidae; genus Galbula; species Galbula dea. The sequence continues at coordinate 35,415 of VWZX01001137.1, read as the reverse complement.
ACTGTGGGTTGGAGCTTGGACCCGTGGTGGCCATACCCGCGCACGGGCACGGCTGGTTTTGAGCTGGACACCAGTACTCCTATGATGTAACTCAGCAGGTTTGAGGTGAAATGGAGACCCTGGGCCTGCGGTTAGAAGGTATGGGTAGAGGCCATTGGAAAGGCTGGTGAGGGCCACTAAGGTCTATCTGTACGCTCAGGGCCCTGCTAATGTGCACCGATGTTCATAGTGCCCTCCCCTCCTGTGTTTCTCCTCTGGATACTGTACAACAATGTCATTCCCCTCTGAGAGCTATTCAGTCGTCATTGCTCTCCATTTACAAAGAACGAGACTTGTGAGGTTCAGATTCTAATGCCGACATCATTAAATGGTTTTAGGTGAATAAAAAAGATATGCAGGAAGGCAACCAAGCAAGATACAACACATAGAGCAGAGTTGCGCTCCATCTAGAAATACAGACTAGTGAACGCTCTTTGCTCAGGGCAGAACACAAGTCACTTCTGCAGGTTACCCTCAGTCAGTGTTCAGAAAACAAAGATGTCCAAAAATATGAAAAAAGTGGGGCCTGTTCCAACCTACTCTCTAAAACACTGACAACCTCCAAACTTCCTTTCTTTCTGGTTTCTCTTCTAAGAAAACAACTGTTAATTCCCCACAGCTAGAAGCATCCTGCTAGTACTGCTGTACAAGGCCAGTGGCAATTGTCTTTTCTAAAGGACAAAAACCTCTTGGCTGCTCTGAGCAGTGGACAGTTAATATCCTCAAACAGGAACAAGGACAGTCAACTACCAAAAAGAAAAGAGAAGTTAAATGATTAGGTAAGTAAATGAGAGCAGTGCTATGAATAAACTAACGCCTTTCCAGTCTTCCCTCCTAACTTGCTATCAACAGTTTTCAGTCAGGAGAGGCACTGGACAAAATATAAGGACACAACTGCTAGGGCCCGGAAGCCTGAGCACCATATGGAGGGATTGAGGCCACGATAAAAGACAAGCTCCTGCCAGGCCAGATTTTCATCATGCAACCCAGCCACTGATGGTAATGATTCTGAACAACTGGCTTCCTGGCCACAGAGGTCACCTCCATCAGTTACAGGCAACAGACCTTCGAGCATGGGCTGTCATTTTCTTCCAGTCTACTGCCATGTCCAAAGAAGGCTAAACACTAATACCCTGGAAGCAGGTGCTGATGCCTTTTTTGGGTTGTTTGGTGTTTGGATTTTTTTTTGGCCAGGATCATCTAGGTCTTACACCAACAAAAAATCCAGGATTTAACTGAGGACATAACAGCCTTGGACACGCGTTCCCATGTTATGTTCTTTCTTTTCCTGCCAATGCATTCCTTTGTGGAGTCATTACGTGAACTGGATCAGGAAACAATTCCAAATTTGACAAAGCTTAAAGCTAAAATGTTATTTAACATGGTTTAAGGTGAGGTGGCAGACGTAGAGGTGCAGGTGTTAGAAAGAAAAAAAGCCCCACAAAATACAAGCTGCAACCCGGTACACAATGAGCGTGGCTCATTTGCATAAGATAGTGGAGTTCGTATGCATTAATTTTACAACAGGAGTAACTTAGTAACTTCACCAAAGTGACTCATGTCACAGCATCAGTTTTTGTTCATGCATCTGCCACTGCTGCTGCTAACTCATGGAAGTGAATGTGTGTTCAAGTTACTCTGTGTAAAATCACAGAATCATGAAGGCTGGAAAAGACCTCTAAGATCATCAAGTCCAGTTGTCAACCCAGCACCGCTATGCCACTAAACCATGTCACAATGTGCCACATCTACACATTTTTTGAATGGCCTGGTGTCTTCCCACAGAAGCCAACACCCCCTTCCCCCCCCCCCAGCTCCCCAGCTATCAAAACCTTGCCACATCAGCCATTACTGGTCCCACAGAGGTTTGTGCAATGCCTCGGGTCCAGCCCAGTGCATCATCAATCGCATCACCAATCGCCACCCTGAAGTACAGATCCAGACAGAATTCCCCTAGGATTCTCTAGCCAGCTTTCTTGGCCCGGTGGGAGCAGGAGACAGTGGCCTGCCCACCTTTTCAGGACGTTCACTGTCGATGTCGTTTGCTGCTTACTCTCAGAGTGCTGAAGTCTAACAGCTGCAGCAACTGCTACAATCTGAAATTAGGTTCCCTCATTTCACTCTTTTATCCCCCTGCGCATCATGTCATTAACCCAGATTATAAGCAATCTGGGACAGCAAGTGTCTCTCTACTACTGGCTCTTTGTTTGAAGGCAGTTAGCATAAAAGAGCCCTGCTGAAAACATTAGTTGCAAATAGTAATTATCTAGGTGCATCACTAAACTAATCCAGTTTAACAATGCATACATACATTGTAATTAGCAAAAAAAGCAAACAAAATTTACAAATGACTGCAATGGCTGAGGATTCTTTAAAAGTAAACCAATATCATCCTGGAAATAATACAGAAAAATAAACACAACTAACCTGCAAAATACAGAAACAGCAAAACTTTATTAGTAATTAAGTAATTACTGACTGGAAAGATGCAGGTAAGACTGTCACAGTGTAGTGTGATGGTGAAGGCCTTTCTAGCCCCCTCTTGAAATCTGCTGTTCTAGATAATTTTCAGTCAAGAGCGCAACAGAAGCTTGCTGAGGAGACATCAAACCTACTCAAGTAGTAGTTGCAGACCTTGAAACAGCACTGTAATTTTGGTGATGTATTTGTGTATACAACAACAGTGAACCTGAAAGTAAGTGTCCAGTTTCATAATGAGATTTTTAAACTAGTTTTGAAAAGCTGGAACCAAACTAGCCCACAAGTGTACTTTAAAGGATAGAGGGAAACAGAAACCAAGAGATTTTAAAATGCCATCACACTGGGATTTTTCTCAAGAAAAAATATCCAAGAGGAATAATTCAAATAGGACCTTGTTTGCTAACAGCATCTGGAGCCAAAGCTCACATGGGTTTTAAATTCCTTTACAGATCATTACAGACTTTATTACAAACCATTATTTAAGGAATAAAAAGTTTGTGAAGCCGCACACTGAAGCTGTGTTGAAAACTTTTGTGAAACAGTCTAGATTTGACTTTCTGGGGGACTTCAACAATTCACATTTCAGTATCGCACAGGGAAAAGCCCTCGTACTGAAACTTGCTTTCCTTACAGTCAGGTTTGGTTCAGCTCATTCTGAATCTTGTCTTCAGACTAGGAGTGCTATTATCTCCTCTAAATGCAGGTGTCTATACCCAAGGTAGGTGGTTTGGCTCCCTCTGTAACCAGTTGGGTTTAGCCACAGTTCATCTTTCTGGTTTTGAAGGTCTGAACTGCATCCATGGACATACTTGCAAGCCCTCCAAAGACTATGAAAGAAGCATGGGATGGCTTGTCCTGATACAGCAGTCACCAGAGTCCAGTCTGCCTTAAACATCCATATCATAACCAAGACACTACTAGCTATCTCAACACTATTTTTTGGGCTCAAAAAAAAAAGATCCTTTGCAGTTTCCTGACAACAGCAAAGATACATTATCTCAAAGAGTTAAATAATCAAATGAAATTCTACATTCTACTAGAGAGCAAAAATGCTGCCCACAGGAAAAGAAGCCCAGGAACTCATAGAATCATTGCCTTGACAGATCTGCCTCAACCACAAATGTGTTAGCCTTCAGGTACTTTCTTCTTTCCCTGCTGTCTGTGATCCTCTATTTTCTAGCATCCTGCAGCAGATGGACACAAATAAGAAGAAAATGAAGACACAGGGGCTAAATGAAACAAAATAAATCTACAAAGAAGCTGTAATGAAGGCCTGAAGCCAGTCTGCCTTCAAGCACTCTAAAGACAGACACAGACCCAAGTACCCCAAACTCAAGTGTGGGGTTATCTGTTCTGTCAGCCTGGAAAAAATCAGTCATCATGACAAAACCAGTCAAAGATGTGGTTCTTCAGGGGATGATGTAGGGATAAGAGTAGTGTAGGGCTATCGGTTGGACTAGATGATCTTGAGGGTCCTTTCCAACTGTAACAATTCTGTGATTCTGTGACTGCAAATTTGCTTATGTTTACTTGTATTTCAAAACACACTTATTTGATCTTGCTTTTTCCAACACAGATAGCAACCTGCACATTGAAAACAAGAACAGAACATAAAAGGCCTATCAAAGAAAAAATATTCCAGGACATACGCAATTGTACTGAGGAGAGGAGAGGGCAGAGAACATCCATTAGTCATACAAGAATGTGCTACTGGAAAGCAGATACTTGAGGCTGAAGTCACTGAAAAATTAAGAAACATAATTAAGATTGCCTTATGTGTATAGATAGCCATCAAACGTGCATTCCTTATATCCTCGACTGCTAGAGACCCTAAAATTTGTGACTGTCAAAACCTTGAATGAATTACTGACAGTAAGTGGAGCATTTTAAAGGTTGGACTCAATGATCTTAAAGGTCTTTTCCAACCTACATGATTCTGTGATTTAAATGTTAATATTCCTGCTCCAGTCAATTTCCTCCCAAATAGATCCAATCACACCATCACGCCCCAATGGAGTTTGGAGAAGTTAAGTGGTGTTTGTGAAGCATTCCACTAGGATTCTGATGAACAGCATGGCAACACCTACATGGAAGTTATTAACTCCATTCAGTGCGGTGATTTCAGTGGCTTGTGGCGAACAATGCCCAGGGCAAGGCAGTGGACAATTAAAAGGACTATTGACTGGTTACCTCCTCAGCTGGTACTCTCCAACCATTCTTTACGCTGAGGAAGTTCCTACAGAAAAAAACAGCCCAACACATGGAATGTATTATCCAAATACTGAGGAAATTGGCGTCTTAATATTAAATCGCCTTTCGTAATCACACAGGTACACGGCCTTCCTGGAGCGAGCACGACCTGAGCCGGCAGTGACAGCACCAGATATGCGGCCATGCAGGACCCGCACTATGCCTGCGCCTGCGTCTGCTCCACTTCTTGACGCTATCGCTAGGGCGTCCACCCCGGCCGCCTCCCCCGCGGGCACAGCTCCTTCCCCCGCACCCTGCGGCCGCAGGCCCCGTAGGAGGCACGCTTCGGGCGCCGAGGGAGGCAGTGGCCGGCGGCCTACGGCGCGGTCCCGCCCCCGCCAACCTCCACAACATGGCGCCCGCGTGGTGCCGGCCTCGGCCCGCCAGAACCGGGTTGCCAGGCCTGAGTCACCGCCACCTCCCGCGGAGCCGCCTCTCGTCGCGCCCTCCTCGCTGCCTGGGCACCGCCCGGCACAGAGCAGCCGCGTTGGTTGCCAGGCTGAATAAGATAGAACATGAAAGGCGGAATAACAGGAGCTGCCACACCCGGGGCTGCGGGGAATCTCGCTTAACCCTTCTCCGCCTGCGCCCGCAGTGGCCCTGGCTCCAGGAGGGGCAGGGCTGCCCGCCAGGCTGTCCCTCCCTCAGCGCGGGACTCATGGAGGGAGCTTGGACCCCACTGCGGGCAGACCCAGGGAGATGGGGGCACAAGGGTACAGCCTCAGACACCCTCTGCAGGGCACCCCAGAGAGCTGAGGGGCCACAGGTACAGCCTCAAGACACCCTCTGCAGGGCACCCGAGGGAGCTGGGGGGAGCAGACGCAGTCTCAGACACCCTTTAGAGAGTGGCCCCAGGGGGATGGGGTGGCANGGGGGGGGGGGGGGGGGGGGGGGGGCACAGGTAGCCTTTGCAGACTTGCCAGCACAGTGTTGTGAAAGAGGAAGGCCCAGGGCCCTGATTGCTCCTGCTGCAAAGGTGCCGTTGCCCAGGAGCCACTGCTGCAGCACACCACTGTCTCCCCAGGACGGACCCAGGAGCATGAGAAGTCTGATGAGCCCAAGCCCCCTTCCCTGGGCAGCTGCTAGACTGAGGTGTGGCAGGCCGAGGCTGGGACCTGTGGCCAGGGTCCGTGCTCGAGTACCAGTACTGGGCCTGCTCCAAGGCCTGCTCCTCAGCCAGGCCCGAGCTGGTCGGACAGGCTCAGGGCAGACGGGAAGGGAGAGGCTGCCTGCGGCTCAGGAATGTGCAGCCCTTATCTCTGGCTCCCCTGCAATCCTGGGGAGGGAATAACTCTCCGGAGTTTGCCTTTCTCTCGCTCTTACTCACCCTCAGCCCTGGGTGGAGCCTGATTCTCGCTGGCTCGGAGGTGCCCGTGAATCAGGCTGCAGGCACGTCCAGGGGAGCGGAGAGCCGGAGAGTACGACCCGCCACCTGTCCCGGCTCACCCGGCAAGGTAGGAGACATGCAGATACCTCCCGGGGTACCTGAATGGCAGCGTGAGGTGGCGGGCAAGGGCCGGGGAGGTCCCGTTCCCGCTCCCCTGCGCAGGGCTGGGTGCTTGGGATCCGGGGCAGGGACTTGTGTCGGCACTCTGTGGGCTGGAGATGGCTGTCTCAGCGCGGAAAGGCTCCGGTAGAAGGAGTTCCCAGTCGTTCCCAGTTGTGACTGGCCTCGTGAGAGAAAGGAGGGTCCTAGGAGGAGAACAGAGGGATAAAGGGGAGGGAGAATGTCCCAGCATGGACAGCAGGCATTGTTGCTGGTGAGGGAAGAGACCAGTCCTCGGGTAGCTTGATCAAAACTGCTTAGTGAAAACTTGACTGAACTTGCGTCCCATCTCCTTTGGGAAAACCACCAAGGAGTGTGTATTTCCAAACTTATCTCTCTCTTTGGGGAGAGATCTTGCAGCCTGACTTCGCTTCCCACGACAGGGTCTGAGCTGGCCTTCTCCTTGGATGGGAAGCTCCAGGGACGTGTGGTCAAGAGACTGAGACAAAGAGGACTTCACTTGTGGTAGTAGTGCTGGAAAGGCTGGGGTCTGCAGTAGGCCAAGAGACAAGAACCAGCTCCTGAGGCCCACTGTACCATTACTTGCTTTGACCTCACTCCACATGCATGGGTGTGTAGCTGTCTGCCGACATGGCCTGCAAGCAGCGACACAGACAGTCATGCAGGTACATGCAGAAGCACAGGCAGGTGCGTGTGGACACATGCGTGCACAGGCACACGTGCATATACTCACTAATTCTTTCCACAGATACGAGCTTGTCTGACAGACCTCAGGTTTTGTGTGTGAGCAGAGAGGAAGGGGAAAATCTTGTGTTCCATCACTCTAAATTGACTAAGGTCAATAGAGGTCAATTGTGGCTTTTGTCTGGCCAAGGTTCTCTATCTTCTAAAACATTTAGAGGGGGAGCTGGCACTTGTAAAGGGATGGAAATGCCTATAGCATCCTTCTGCTGCTGAAAACATCTAGTTCATGAAAGTTGCAATCAGCTCAGCTGTGATAGAAGCCAAACGTGTGACTTACGACCAGACAACAGACTAGCCCCAAAACAGAGCAGCGACAAATGCAGCAATGCAGAGCACCGGTGGCCTGGAGTCCCTTTGCACGGCCTACAGTAGGGTGTGTTTTTACTGGGTGAAGAGGCAGGCGTGCAGAAAAAAACACTGCATGCCTTCACCCTGCAACAGGGCCGCAGAAGGGCTGCAGTTTGGGGAGAGAAAAGGGGTTTTTTTTCTTTTTTGCCTAACTTCCATTTATTTGAGGGACTTCAGAGTTGTATTTGCGGGACTAGGAGAGAATTGTATTTGCTGTCACCTGGTAGTTATAGTCTGTGTGATTGTAGGGAAAATTGCATGTCAAAGGAAAAAGCGAAAATGTCACACCCCATGGTCTGGTCTGATTGTACCAGAGCAGTGTTGTGGCTCAGGACAGAGACACCTCTGTTCTGTAAGTCATTTTCCTGGCAATCACAGTTTTCCAAGCAACTGAAATTCACCTCCAAACCTTGCAGGATTGAACTTCTTTGTATTTTACAGCTAAATGGAAGACTGTTTGACTGTTTATCATGCCCCTTTGGGCTGGATTTTTGTAGCCCTGCTGAGGAAGAGGAGTTTAATAAGTGCATTTCTAAAATGAGCATGTAGGGAAAAGTAAAAACCAAGGGCAGTAAGCAGTTCGCCTTCTGCAAATTATACCTTGCCCTGTTGGACCTTTTCTTGAAGTTCTTGGTTTTAGACTTCCTTCCCTGTTACCTAGTAAATAAAAATCCAAGGAAAGGGATTGGTTGGAAGAGAGTAAGCTTGGTATGAGCATTGCTGTCGTGGACGTGGTGCTGAGGGATGTGGTTTAGTGGTGGACTTGGCAGAGTTAAGTTTACGGTTGGACTCCATGATCTTAACAGTCTTTTCCAACCAAAATGATTCTATGATTCTGCCTCTTCAGGCTATCTGCTCTCTGTAAGAGGCTCCTTTTGCATGCAGGATTGCATTTCGGTTTTGAGTAGCTGCGAACATCAGGTTTTTCCTAGTGACTTCACAGGCTGGATGCACACACGCTGCTACCCTCTCTTGTGTAGGATTGATATGCTGGTGTCCTGTCTCAATAAACACCTCTCAAGGAGAATTACAACATGGGATTCTTCTACTCCTTTTCCCTTCCTCTGGCCTGTAGGAAGATTCCCTGGACATTCTGAATGTCTATCTGATTTCCAGGTTCTCCAGCAAATAATATTTTATGGGACCCTCTGCACTGACCGATAAGCAGAGGTGAGTGGGAGTCCAGTAGATGTTGTGAGGTGCTGACTAGGCTCCCAGTTCTACTCTGCAAAGGCCTGTAGCATTCAGTACATTTACTGCTCACCTTAGATAGAGAAAGAGTTAAGAACTTATGCCAGTTTGTAGGGTCAGCTGAAAAATCTAAGTAATATGGAAGATAAAGTTGGAATCTCTGGAAGCTCAGAGAACAAACTGATTAAATTAACAGAAGCACTTTCCCATCTGATGGCGATGACTTCAGATGAAGTGAAACACCTTAACTACAGCGGGCAGACACTTTTTATTTTAATGATGACTGTGATCCATATAAGACCACCTGGAGTAAAGAATGGCATCACATTCACTCGGATGATTTAGCATAGAGTGATGAGGAGAGGTTGGTCAGGTGACCAAAGAAAAGGCCTGGGCATTGTATACGTGACTTTGTATCGGGAATAAGAAATTCCACGTTTTCCTCTTCCAAGCAGGAGTTTTAACAGTAACCCTGGCTTTGAGCCTACAGCCTAGAACACCAAGAATGAGAACACAGGGAGATTTCAGCAGAAAATACATAAAGGACAATAAAAAAAGGAACAGTAACTACTGTGAGAACTTAGCAGACACAGCTGGGGTGGAGAAAGGGTCAGATTGAGACTGTTACCCACAGTTCACTATGCTGTTCAGGGGAACATATCTGAGCCTTGCTTGGGGAGAAGTTGATAGGAAGGTATTCAGAACTTTTGCCATAGCTCTTGTAAAATTTCTATGGCAACCTGCTGTGGCTAAACCAGGATATTCTGGTGTATACTTGAAACTAAAAATGCTACAGGCACATCCCTGTGCCACTGGCAAGTGAGAGGCCTTAAGCCGAGAGATCCTTTCACAGTAGAAGTCCAGTCCTTAGTACAGAAAGCTAGCACGTGCAGGAGTAGCTTTTGGAAATGATGAGCATTATCTGACTGTCAATAAAGGTTATTCAGTCCGCCGCAGCAGGATTCAAAGTCACTAGCTGTCCCTCAATCAGCATCACACAATGCAGAACACCTTGAACCATATTCCAGGAGACAGGTCCCTCCCGAGATCATTTACCGAATACAACATTTTCTTGAGAGCAAACCAACATTTCCTATGTCTTCTTATCCCACTGTCTATTCAAGTAGTTTTACCGTAGGCATTGCTGTCCTCTCCTTCGGACCTTTGCAGAATATTAACAACCTGTTTTCATACGAACTGTTTTATTTTATCAAGCCAAGTAGTTGTGGGGTTTTGGTTTTTGGATTGTGGTTTTTTTGTTTGTTTGTTCGATTGGGGTTTTTTTCTGTGTGGTGGGTTGGTGTTTTTTCCCCCTTCTCCCCCCCTATCAGTAAATGATTTCTAGACTTCAGGTGCTCTAGATCTTTTGGACACCAGGAAATTTTTCACAGCTCACCATAAGAGATGTAAGTGATGTCATGGAACATGGTGCATGGGCCATGTCTGCCCCACACACTCCTCCCTGCTGGACCACCATTTGGAAATTACTGCTTTACATTTTTCTCTTAGATGTACCATTTGCTGCTTCTTTGACTCTCAAAATCACTTTGGTTCATTTCTTGACCAGGGTTTGGAAGTCCTTCAAACATTTAATAGCCCAGAGGGGTTTGGTTGCTGGCTGAGGAGTCCAGGAGACTAAGGGAAATTCTTCTCTCTGTGTTGCCTTTCCCTTCTTGCTGATATCAAGGACAGTGAAAAGACAACAGAAGGACAAGGTGTTTAAGCCCCAGCGGATCGCGTTTATACTTTCATCTCAGCATGGGATCTCGGGCAGGGACGGTATCTGTTTGACTAGGCCTCGTGGTAGGGCCCTGCTCCCTCTCGGGCAGTTCCCTCTGCTGGTGCATGGACCTGCGAAGGACTCAGCTTTTGGGAGTGTCTTGAAGCAGAGAAGCAGGTCCAGCCAGGGAAGTGATCATCTGAGAGAGGCAGTCTGGGAACTTGCTGTGCAGGCAAAACACGTAACAACAAGCACTGGAGTCAGCGTTGGGAAGGAAGATAGATCCAGCCTGAGGTGGTGAGACATCAGCAGGGGCTGACATCAGGCAGCAGCAGATGAGGGAGAAAGGAAACACTGAGCCAGTTTCCTTTTGATTAGATTGGACAGATAGAGTCCATCGCTCTTGATTCACACCTGGCACAAAGCATCAAGAAAAATGCAGGTTCTTTTGTTTATTTTTTTTTTTAATCTGTAGGGCTTTGTGGCGATCAGCCACTCAGCATAGCTGAAACTGAAATTGCATGCTACTATTTTAAAAAAAAAAAACAAAACCAAAGCCTGTTGCAATGGAACAGGCAGCAAATTATGCGCAAGCCAACAGGTCTATTCTTTTTCTAGTTTCTGCTCTTAGTGTTAAGCCAGAGGTAAAGGGAGAATTTTTACCTCTGGCTTCATCTGTCAGTGACTTTTCCCAGGTCTGCCTACATTAAGCATTTCCTTGCAGCTGAAGGTTTTTCTGTGCAGAGATAGATGTTGACTGTGATCTTGACACTGCTTGTTAGTGCCAACATTAAGAGGACCCGATAGCTTTTGTGGATCAAACAAACAAATGCCTGTGAGAAATATCAAAGCTAGCAAAGTCACCGCAATTACAGCTCTGATGTGAACAGGAGCAGGCTGCAGGCCAAGCCAAAGAGAAATTTCCATTGGGGACTCCCTCCTCCAAAAAAAAGCTCTTGGAAATTGCATGTGGATGGGGGCATGCTCCTTTGTCTCCTGTTTTTCCCCAGTTTTTTTTCTTCTGTCTGAGGAGGGGAGCGATTGCAGTAGTACTCCCTGCGCAGAGGTGCGTTGGCACAGTAGCAACCAAGCTGGTGTCTTTGGGAAAGCCCAAGCAGCCGGGTGGAGGAGGCCTTTGCTGCTGAGAGACTGAATCCTGCCTCTCATCAGCCCATCCTGCCTCTCATCAGCCCATTATATCAGCCTTCATCTCCCACTTGTTAAGTTTTCAACAAGCTCCTTCGTGCTTTTCTTTATCCAGTGCCCCTAAGCACGGGTGGAGTTACTCATAAACAGCTACAAAGCCTACCTGCTTTTTCTTCTTCAGCTTCCTCCTGAAAACAAATGCAACAACTATCCCATATTAGCATGCCAAGAAGTAAGTTCTGAAGAGCTAGTGTACTGAATACTTGCTCCTTTCTATAGCCTTCACAGTACCTGCCTCTATTCATCGTTGCCCCATCTACTATAGTTAAAGGAGGGATTTCTTGGAAAGGAACTAAAGTTTGCAGTTTTGGTTCGCACATTGTCTGATATGGTGAGGTTTGGTCATGACTGGTGTTCTGGATACTTCTAGATTTGTGAACGTAATTTTACGGGTTGATTGCTTAGGGTAGGAGAGAACTGCATGAAATGCCAAATAATGATAGCAGCCTTCCAGAACACATGGAGAGAAGACACTATGGATCAATACCAGTTCCAAGTGACTGCTAAATCAGTGGAACAGGAACTGCAGAGTACTGAAACCATTCATCTCCTTCTGTTAAGAAACTCCATCATAAATTTGTTTTTGAATGTCCCCGTAGAAGCTATCTCCAGTGCGGTGCCTGTAGACCACTTAATTGCACAGCTGATGATATATGCAGTGCTAAATTTGCCCATCTCCCAGTTCTTCCTTTGTATGTCTCAGCTCATTTTTTTCTTTTGTCTGTTTATCATGTCTAGTGGGGCCTAGATTGTGAGACTGTTTTAAGCAACAGGCAATTTAATAATTGCTGGTATTTCATCTACTACAATGGGATTGTGACTCTTCATCAGAGTCTTCTGCTGTTAACTGTATATTCAGCCAAACCAGCAAGGCTATTTGCCTGCAGCCACTTGAGGTTCAGGAAAATCAATTGGTTGTCACTGGGGCAGGTCTGCAACAGGACTAAAAGCAAAAACCAGAGAGCTACCCTATGAATCTTACCCTTTAAATCAACAGGATGCTCGTTGCTCCTTAGTGGTCAAAAAGCAAATGGCGTCTTAGGATAGGAACAGAATGTAAACCCTGCCCTGTTTATAAAGCTGTATGTCACTTCCAGCTTGCAGCTTCAGTCCCACTATCTCAAATAAGAATACACTGAAGCACATCCAGAAAAGAGACTAGACTAGAGGATCATCAGAGGCACGGAACGGTTTCCATGTAAGAAACAGTTCTCCAGCTGCAAAGGTGGTGAGTGACGGGAGAGTTGATACGTATGAAATCGGACTGGCATGACAGGGGCCAGTGGACGTTGATTTTCCTATCTGAGGTGAAAAACCAAGGTACAAATCGGTAGATTTGTATGGCTGAGCTGTAGAGGTCCTTTCCTCTGGCCTTTGTAGGTGCTGAAACTTTATATGGGTTTAGGGAAACTGTGAGTTTATGATAGCAAAATCATAAGCTATCTACAGTCATTAAACCATATCTGGGTCAGGAGCAAGTGGCTAGAACTGGCTTAGAGAAGCTGGTGAAGGAAGCACCATAAATGCTTGGTTCTGTCCCAACAAGTTTTCCACATCCACTGCTCTTAGTCCCTTTTGGAGATGGGTTTCTAGGCTTGATGGACCTTTGATCTGATCCAGTGCAGCTGATTCTATGTTCTGTTCTCCCGGAAACATAAAGTAAGGAGAGGGTTCAGAAACGGTGAGAATGAAGCCTGGAGAGACTGAGCATCTGTGCACGCTTTATTTAGAGAAACCAGAAGGAAAATACAGTAATTGGTGTGAGTAAATGGCAGGTGAAATGCAGAGGTCTTCGGAAGGGCTTCAGCATCGCAACCATTTAGTATTAGAGAAGACAGAAATTTACACAGAGAACGTGGATTGAAATATATTACTTTGAATACAATTTCAGATTAAGGATGTGGGTACAGGCAAAAATCCTGCACGCTCAGGGCGTGTCATCAGAAGGTAAGGATTTCCTAGCAGCTCTCTGTGTCCGTGTACCCTTCCCATGTGGCAAATGCCAGGTATCGCTGTTCGCTTTCCTTGAAGAAATAATTGCCTCTTTGGTTCCTGACAAGGAAAGTGTGTGGCAGGCACTATGGATCGTGACGTTTGTGCAAACCTAATTTACTTCACAGTAACTTTTATCACAAATCCGTAAGCTAATGGCCAGTCTTTAGGTGGATACATATGCTAAAATCTTTTCAGGGAATAAAAGTGCACTATTTTCAACAGACCATTAAGAAGATCTCTCACAAAGTGTACTGAAAGTTAAGTGGTAATGCACACTGCAATTACTAAATCCAAAGACAATTGCAGGGAACTTTGGGAAAAAAAAAAATCCTAACCAAGTGTGCTGGAAGGTCAGGAAAATGCAAATGTAGCCATGTGCTGCCAGTGCAAGGCAATTTATACAGAGGAAAATCCTGATCTAATTATATGCCCTCTGGGATTCAAGTAAATACACGGTTTTGGTTGGTGAAGGTGTATGTATATTTACTATAATAAGCCTTGACTTCTCCAAATCATCTAAATAAATGCTTTCTGAAATGTGAGTAAAATCCTACATTATGCTAAATGAACAGGTCTGCATTAGATAGTTAATGAAATAGTAATTTATTAGTATCAGTTATTGAAGGGAAGGTATTAATAATGCTTGTTTTTATCAGACTTATCAGCAGTTGAGTCTTTCTGCAGTGCCGATCAGGACTGTCTCCAGTGCCGATTCAACAAAATGTTTACAGGACCAGGAAATAGTCTAGTAAGTCCAAGGGTAACATAAAGTGTGAGGAAATTGTAAACCTCATATTTATAAATGTATTTACTAAATAACAGTTACTAACAGTAAGAATCTCAACACTGAAGTCTGATGAAATGCATTTTAATACAGACAGATATAAAACTGTGTACAGTAATCCAGAATGAAGGTTGCAATTACAGAATGGAAGATTCAGTGATGTGAAGATGAGTTAAATTACCAGACGAAGTTCAGAGAATTCTTAAGGAAAAGCCACAAACCTTGTCCAGCAACAGGAGACAAGCCCTAGCAACAGAGAGGCTGTTCCATATGTCATGGAGAAAGCTGAGAGGTAATTTACACTGCGCTTGAACAGGCAAAAGTTCTGCTGGTAGGTGATTTTTCAGTTGTGTGAATAGAGGCATTATAATATAGTTATAAGTCTGAAGTTAAAGATTGCTTTGTGAAATAAGATGCATTTTCATGGCAGTGAAAGTAAATAAACACTGAAGTAGTTTTCTAAGAAAATGGTTGACCCACAGCTGTTTGTTTGGGTCTTTTTTGTTAATAATCTTTCTTATATATCTGTTTCACACAGTTACTGGAAGGGATGTTATCTCCTGCCCGTAGCAGTGATGGGGTGTTCAGGCTGAAAGACTGGCTGGCTCTCTTTTGCGCTTTGTATCTGCACTTTTCCACTCCTTCCTTGACTCCTTCAGTCAAGCCTTTTGTAGAGCAGGGCTGCGTGCTGCAAGCTTCCTGTGGCTCCTGCTCTTCCATCTGTGCAGTCAAACAGCAGTGGTAATCAAGTCTCTTATTGAAGGACTTCTCTGAAGGAGTCAGGAAGTAGTTTTCCTCATTGCGCAGCCAGATAAATGTATTTAGGGCTTTTAATTACCCTCTGGCCCAGCTGACCACAGGTACAGGTGGCACGGGATAGTGGAGTGCTGAGTTGCGACGCATAAGCCAGATATTCGCTGACTTGCAATATTCACTGCTAAGCTAATGGTTTGCAGCATCACATCGGATGATTTATAGTCCCCCTTCACATATTCTTGATCTTTTCCAAAGCAGTTATGATGTATACTAGACAACAGACAGTTCAAAAAGCAGGCGCTTCACAGGATTAAGAAGTTTTATTTCGGAAAGAGTCATCATTGGATAGTTGTGTTTTTAACAGATTCGCACAACACGAGGCAATTAGCTTGCACGTGGGTCATGTTATCTGCCTGCATTTAGCTAATGACTCTGACTCTTGAGGAGCAATCCTGGTGCCTAAACTTAGGTGCTTACTGTCATTTTTAGGGTCCTTTAGGGACTCTTTACGAGGGCATGTAGCGATAGGACAAGGAATAATGGCTTTAAACTGAAAGAGGGTAGATACAGACGAGATGTAAGGAAGAAGCTTTTCTGTGTGGGGTGGTGAGGGACTGGAGCAGGTTGTCCAGAGAGGTTTTGGGTGTCCCATCCCTGGAAGTGTTGAAGGCTGGCTTGGGTGGGGCTTTGAGCAATGCGGTCTAGTGGAAGGTGTCCCTGCCCGTGGCAGGGGGGTTGGAACTAGATGAGCTTTAAGGGTCCCTTCCGGCCCGAGCCGTTCTGTTGATTCTTTGATTTTAGCTGCCTTAGGGTATCTAAAACACCAGATGTGGCACAAGCCTTGCGAGAGACTCGCCCTTCTCAACCAGCAGCTGGAGGGCAAGCAAGATAGCTTAGGGCATCCTGAGTGACATTAAACACCTGTGTGCAGACACCTGAATTGCTCCCCTGGTTATAGTTTGCTTGCACTTTATTTATATTTAATTCACCCAGGGCTTAAGGGTTAGGTGCCGGGAAGGAGTTAAGAGATTTTCCCCTTGCTACCTCATTTGGCTAATTTTTCTTTCATCTGTCTCTAAAAAAACTGGGACTGGACAGCAGGATAAGTAGTGGCATGTGCCAGCATGTTTAGCGCTCTTAAATAACTTCTTAGGTTCCATATTGGTTTGTTCTGCTCAAAAAATCACGTTTAAAATACTCGCTAGATCTTTTTTCCCAGGTGATATTGGCAGATATAACAGGAATCCTTGGCTTTCCTGTGGAGTGTAGGGCCAGGACTCTTCCCGGGATGCTTTTCCTGATCCAGTTGCAGCAGTTGAAGGTGTGAAGGTCGTTGGTGGTGTGCTTGAGCTTCCCTGTTCCCTTCTGGTAGTACCTTGTAGGTTTTATGGCTCTGGGGCTTTTGTATTAAGGGCCTTTCGGCTCTTAATTTTGTCAGTACTTATCCTGTAAGTGGCGGGAGGGATGTTCAGTGGTTTCCTTTGGACCGGTTGCATGTCGCGTAGCTGTTCACAATTGCAGATGCTGGATTTATGTGATCTCTTCTCCTGTAACCATATACAATTTGGTTCCTAAACTAACTGGACTACAGAATATCTTATTACCCTTTATAAAAGACCCTCAAGGGAAATGTGGCACGCATTATTCTGTTCAGCATCTTCAGTTTTCACTAGATTCTCTGTAGCTTGTATCATAAAAATTTGTATACTGTGATTAGCAATTAAAATAAAATTCCTAATTAAGCAAAATAAACAAGCAAATAGATGACATTCACTCTTAACCAGTAGTTACAGGCTTCCACATGCATTTGCTATATTTTCAGTTTGTGAACGAGGCTGCAGAAAATAGATTTGCAGGTGAAGTTCACGCTAAAAGGCAACCCCTTTTTGAAGTTCCTCCTTTGTTTTAGATGCCACCACAATCTAGGAGAATATAGCCATGCAAGAACGCTAATAAATAATGTATGCCCTGATCTTCTGTCACCCTGGATTGAGGAAATCTGACAAGGTGTTCAGCGACTTCCTGTTAAAGGAACCAAGGCATAAAAGCAAAGAATTGCTCTCTGACTTCAATGAGAGCCTTTGCCAACAGAAGCTGTGCAGTTCACAGAGCTCTTGTCCAAATCCTACTGCTTCTGCCGAAGATTTCCTTCATTTTGCTCCTCCAGCTTTCCTATGTGACAACTGCCAAAGGTTTAAGAGAGAATGAAGAAGTACTTGCACTTTCTGCCCTTCCTGGCAGAAGCATCCTGAATGCCCTACAGAGTAAACAGAACAGACAGTTCCGGAGTCAAACAGTAACGAGGTATACTTGGTAATATAGCTCATCTACTCTGGCGCACGTGGGTTGTAGTCCACAAAATCCAGCGTCGCCCTTTGATAACTGACACATTTTGAATGGATAAAAACGAGTTAACATAGATGTAAAGAGGCTAGTTTAAAAAGAAATGTACCTTAGAAACCTCACCATGGCAAACAAGAATTAACCATAAATGGTGCGTTATCATTTTCAGCTAATTTGTAGGGGAATTACTTACTAAATAGTGGATTATTTGACCTAGAAGTAGAGACACAGCCTCGCACTTTGCAGCTTACATCAAATTTGAACCAGCTTCTGAGTTCTGCCAGTCGCATAGTTATTCCCAGGAGTTGTAACTTAGGGGAAAAACAAAACCAAAACCCACCACCACCACAACCCCACCACATTAAATAAATGCAGAATCTAGATGAGTTCTGCAAGATGGACAGTAGCAGGAGCGGACTTGCAAAGACTGCAAGTGCATGGAATGCAAAAGCTCGGGTGGCTGCTTCATTAGCATTCCTAGCAGTTTCTGCCCAGGAGCTACCCAGATCACTTTTATAAAGTTTTGTTTATTCATTAACCTGAGATCAGCTCATGCTTACCATAGTGTCAAAAGATAACCTCTGAGGTTCCAGTTAAGGTCTCCCCTTCTGCTTAAATTAACAAGGAAGTAGCTGGAAAGACTACTGAGAGATGTCAATAATTTTGTGCATCTCTCGTGATGCAAAGCATGGAATGCACATGAGAAGCTAGAGGGAGATTTTTGGGATGATGCCAATGCTCAGTGTTCCTGAGAACACTTCTTCACAGAAGTTACCCATGCTTTTTAGGGCTTCCAAATGGTGTAATGCAAATGCACCATATCAATTGCTACGCTCCCCGATGAAGTCACTCCCCATCATTCCTGTAGCCCCCTTTACATACTGCAAGGCTGCTCTGAGGTCTCCCCTGTGTGCACAGCACACTGCCCACTCAGAGGTACACCTCCTGCTTCAAACTAGTTGTCACGTTATCCAGAAGAAGCAATGAAATCTCCAGATTCGTCCTGAGTTTCTTTTCTAAAATCAAAACTAAGATCTATTCAGGGCCATCAAAGTACACAATGCCAATACTCTAAAAGGGAGCCAACTTCAGAATTTCCTCATGCTTAGGCTCGTGGTCTTCTAGGGCCTTCTTGAGGGGAAAAGGATCATTAGTTTTTTTACATTTCTTCTGCTTTCTTGGGAACAGGGTAACGATGAAACTCATTTATTGTAGCTACTCTTAAATTTATCCTGCTCACTTGTTAGGGAGTTGTCATATTCTTGCAGGTCATGAGCGGCTTGTGGTGGCAGAAACATAATTTCTGGGTTTTTTCTCACAATTCTCAGATTTGTGCATCTGTTCTGGAAGAAATTAAAGCCACGTGAAGGAAGTGAGGAGGCTCAGTGACTAGAACCTTGCCTGGGCACACACAGAAACGGCACAGTCAGCAGGCTTCAGGTTTTTTTCTGAGCAGGATTTGATGGTGCCTTCTCAGCAGTAACTTCTAAGAAGGAGCTGGCTGCACTGAGATGAGGCATGTCCCTCCTCAGTCCTCTCCTTGTGAGCCAGAGGGGATGGAGCAGACTTTCCTGCCTGATTAGTCAGCCAGACGTCTGCTGGTGCCCCAATGCTTGGTGCACTCCAGATCAGGTGTTTGCTGTGGCCCAAGGAGTCTGTTTTCACAGGTGAAGGTGACGTCAGGAGACCAGGCTGTCCTGCCGGCCTGGCGCTCCCTGGGCTCCCAGCAATAGCTGAGCACTCCTGGGGCTCTCAGCCTGGCCACTCCCAGGCTACGGTGGCTACCAGCCATAGCTGAGCCCTCCCAGCTTAGCCGCTACCGGGCCTTCCAGCCTAGCTGTTCCCAGGGCTGCTGGGGCTACAGGAGCCACCTAGGAGTTAGTGGTTAGGATTGGGTGCTCTCACTGCCGGGGCCCAGGTTCGATTACCGGTCGGCGAAGAATCCTGCTCTGGCAGGGGGGTTGGACTAGGTGATCTCCAGAGGTCCCTTCCAGCCCCTGACATTCTGCGATTCTGTGACAGTCTGAAGCAGGAGTAACTTGTGGGAGTAACACAGCGCTGATCTCTGCTGTGCAGGCAGTTAGATAAGAAATCCACTCAGGCTTTATTCTGAGACTATTCTAGCATTGTACTTACAGCTACTAACGAGAGCGATGATGGCAGTGACACTTCCATCCCCTGGACTCACACTTCTGGTAGTGTAACTTTGCATGAGTGCTCAAGGACAGGCATGCTCTTCTGTTTTTGATAATGAGGAAGCCTCTGTCAGCATGTCGGTGCTGGAAGTGCTGGAGAAGAATGTCCAGGCGTTGACATTAATGGAGGGTCAGAAGCTAAAGTGTTTTGGAGTTCTTTGCAGATGAGGAGGATATTATTTATTGAGTTGTGTTTGTGGCACAACAAGCTTTTCTCCTAAAGAGTAGTTAAAATAAAATTTGTCTTTAGTCTCCACTAATAGATTCCTTATCGACAATTGTTAAACACTGAATATGATCTCCTTCAGTTCAGATTTGTTTCCCAACATAAATGGACTGAAGAAACAATCATGTCCCTTGGTTTTTATTTTTCTTCATGGATCTCATGAAGACTTGTCTGACTTCTGAACAGGTTAGAACAGCAGGATACCCTTATACTTGCCTGTGCTCCACCAATAACCTGCTTCTAGTCATCTGCTGTGGTGGTTATAACACTCAATTTATACGGATTCAGAGGTTGCATTTGTATACATGCATATGCTTTGTGGTTTAGTGCCATCTTATGCAAACCAAATAATTTTTGTAGCATTTGTAAATGTTTTAATGGAGTCCAGATAATAACCAGCAGCGCTGTTCTTTAGAGGAGGGGGGGAAGGGCAGATTTAAAACAAAAGACAAATTCAAGCTTAGCAATGGGCAGCCTAGAAAAGAAAAGCTGGGCATTCTGTTAGATGCATCACCCTTGTTCATCACAGTGCTGCCTGGTTTGATTTGTTCCTTATTTTGTCCAAAACCACTCAAGTGTGTTGAAGTAATGCTTAAGTGGTTCCCACCTTCGCCTAATTCAAGCCTCCCCATCCACTCGGAATGAGCTGTCTCCAGCATTATTCTATGCGCTTCGAATCTATTCCCTTTTGGTTTTGCCCCAGGAACCCCCAGCTCTCGCCATTTATGAGGACGGATGTGTCACTGGAGTGAAACTGCTCTCATTGTTGGTTATTCTTTTCTTGCAGCTCTCCCTCCCCTCATGGCTCGTCGGTCTCAAAACTCCTCACAGGGGGACAATCCCCTTGACCCTAATTATCTTCCCCCACATTACAAGGAGTATTACCGCTTAGCTCTGGATGTACTTACTGAAGAGGGCAAAGAAAGTTATCAACGCTTCCTGGCAGAGGAAGCAGCCCCGGATTTTCTTTGCAACTCAGAGGTGGATCACATCATACAGAATCTCCAGAAACCCCAGTATGGCAATCAGGAAGGTAGCACAGATACCAGCACGGGTGACAATGACATGGATGGATCCTCTGGGACTTACTGGCCTATGAACTCAGACCTCGCTGTCCCTGAGCTTGACCTGGGCTGGCCAATGGTCTTTGGATTCAGGGGAACAGAGGTGACAACCCTCGTGCAACCACCACCTCCGGACAATCCCAGCATTAAAGAGGAGGCTCGCAGAATGATTCGAGCAGCTCAACAGGTGAGACGTTGAAGAGCCCGACTACAGCAGAGATAAAATCGTACGTGTGTGAAAGATGAATCGGAATGCATCGGGTCCTCAGCTAATTCCCTTAACTTTGCTTCCAGGACCTGGCAGAGGAGAAAGATGACTCTCAAACTACCTTTTACTGCTTCAAGGCTAGCCTCTGCTTTCTGGTCTCCTGGAGAAGTGTTTAAGGCCACACTATAATCTACCGAGAGTTTACAGAATAGCAGAGGCTAAAAGGGACCTCTGGAGACAGTGTAGTTCAGCGCCCCTGCTCAATACAGAGTCAGTTAGAGAGGGTTACTTAGGACATCCTTCAGTATCTCCAAGGATAGCAGCTCCACCTTTCTGGGCAACTTGTACTGATGTTCAATCACCCTTAGAGCTGGGAAGGATATGGAGGTAGAGCTTTGAAGCTACTTCCCATATTGTCAGCATAGAGGTTCAGCTGTAACGGGGCTGACTGAATATTAGACAGGAATTTATCTAAAAATGGCATGGGTGTGTTGGAGGGGTTGAGCACGTGGTGGCCAAGCAGCTCTACCTTCCGCTGTGGTTACGTGACCAAAAGAATATCTGTTATCGTTGGATTAATGAGTAAGGGAATGCACAGTGGCAGTGAGGTTTTTCCCTCGCCTCTCGCCCTCGTATACAGAATATGCAGCTCAGATAACGACTCTGTTTCGAGTTTAAAGGAACCTTTACGTGGGCAATTTCCCGTTTGAAAAGGTTGAAATGGAGATGGTGCAGCAATGCAGCTTTGGATTGTGAGGTGCTGGGGAACGTGATCAGTCAAGGCATAAGCAGGCACAGATCGCTGATGTCTTTCTTGCATTCTTTCCCTAGGTGGTAGCCATAGTGATGGACATTTTCACTGATGTAGATCTGCTGTTTGAGGTCTTGGATGCTGCTGCTCGCAGAGTGCCTGTGTACATCTTGCTGGATGAAATGAACTCTCAACTTTTCCTCGATACAGCTGCTAAATGCAGAGTCAATCTTAACTATGTGGAGGTGAGCAAAGCAAAGACCTGCCCTGCCCCCCACCCCCGATTTGCATCCTGATGGGTATATGTCCTGGAACACAGAGGGTTGTTACGACAGTAAAAACCTGAGAAAGGGGGAAAATGGACCAGAGCCTGCTAAAAAATGGGTATGAAGAAAGCTAGGAGAGCTGGCACAGCAACACAGGGCTGAGGACACACTACAAATGGGTTTATCTTTCCCCTGTGTACACAGACAGAATCTCTATAGCTGAAGCATAAAAATGGTGGCAGTGTAGAAGTTAAGAGCAAGGGGGAGAAGCAGGGGCAGGGGGAGGGAAGTAACGCCTTCCAACTAAGTCAGCGCCTTGTCTGGTTTGCAGTTCCTAAGGGTGAGGACAGTTTCTGGCCCAACCTACTACTGCCGCACAGGGATGTCCTTCAAAGGCCACGTGAAAGAGAAATTCCTCTTGGTGGACTGCATGGTGGTGCTGAGTGGCAACTACAGGTGAGAAGCCCTGCAACGTTTCATGTTCTAGTTCCAGTAAGAAAGAGACCGGTTAACGGTAAAGCAGTGCTTTAGCGCTTCCAAGTGAGTATCAGTGGCAAAAGATTTTTCTCAAGGAAGGGCACTGAGCAGTAAGTTTCAGGAAAAATACGCCATTTTATAACCCAGATAGATACAGCAGTTAAACAAGCCCTCAAGCCCAGACACCTGAATCCAACTTTCCTTCACATCGAGAATGTAGATGATCTGTAAAAATGATACGGTAACTATAATGCATTGTGGGTTTACCCCAGTAGGCAGCTAAGCCCCACACAAGATGTTCACTCGCTACTCCCAGCAGGACATGGGAGAGAATCGGAAAGACAAATGTGAGAAAACTCACAGATTGAGATAAAGACAATTGAGTAGCTAGAGCAAACCTGCACACATAAGCAAAGCAAAATAAGGAATCCATTTGCTATTTTCCATCTGGAGGCAGATACCTAGCCACTTCCAGGAAAGCAGAACTTAACTTGGGAAGACAAATGCTATAATGCTGAAAAGTCATCCTCCCTCCTTCACAGAATCGCAGAATGCTTGGATCATACGACCTCTGGAGGTCCCTTTGAACCTCAGCCAATCTGTGATTCTGTGAAAACTGGACTCCTCCAGATACTGCGGTGTCACAAGCACTGACTGGGGGGAATAATAGCTTCCAGTGACCATTCGGCTGCAGTTTTACCACTGCATCCGTGTACGTGTTGAGCCACCAACCCTGCAAAGGTGCTGCTGTCTTTTTTTCATCTCGTTGCCTGCCAGAACCTCCAAGTCATTTTCAGCCAAGCTGTTTTCCAGATAATCATCCTCAGACTGTATTGGTGGGCGGGGTTCTTCTGTCCTAGCTGCAAGATTCTGCATTTGCCTTTGCTGAATTTCATGAGGTTCCTGGTCAGCACATTTGCCCGGCCTGTTGAGGTCCCTCTGACTGCCACATCAGCTGAGCCGTTCCCCCCATTCTGGTATCATCTGCAAGCTTGCTGAGAGTGCATAGCGTTCTGTTGCCCAGGTCATTAGTGACTACTTTAAAGACTGTGTCCCTTTCCCCAAGCCCTGACCCCTGGAGGACGCCATTTTTAACTGTCCACCAGTCAGACTTCAAATCGCTGACCACCACCTGTGAACCCACACAGTCCAAACGATTTCCTCGTTACTCTGCAGCACGCTCTTTCAGTCTACAGTGTTCCGGTTTGGCCACAAAGATACTTATGTAGGGGCCATGTGGAAATCTTTGCTAAGGCCAAAAAAACTTCATCTTTTGCTGTCACCTGGTCCACGCAGCCAGCCTTCTCTTTGTACTTTGTAGAAGGCCATCAGATTGGGTCAGGCACGGTTTGGCCCTGGTAAATCCCTGCTGGCTAATCTCAGTTGTCTTCCTGCTACTGCTGGGCCTGGAAATGGCTTTCAGGAAGATTTCCAGGAAGGCTGGCTTGCTGCAGTTCCCCAGTTGAACCTTCTGTTCTTTTGAAAGATGGCTACAACATTTTAGTTATAACAAAAAACAATTTCAACCCAAAGTAATGGCAGGAACATCCACTTCATGTAAGGATTATCATCAGCTCACTTTACTGCTGTTGTTTTTACCAACTGGCTTTTGTAGACCGGAAGTCATTTATTGCCTTGGAAAATCCTCCGCAAAGATGTGATGCCAAAATAAGTCACAACTATACGGCTTGGGAACAAAAGCATGTAACGATTGGCTGCCCGAGCAGCCGATTTTGTTCAGGCAAGCAAATGTAAAGTGGTACAAGTGAGGTACTTGATGTTAATACACTGCTGTTACTTCTGTTTCTCTTTGTAGTTTTATGTGGTCTTTTGAGAAGATTCACAGAAGCATTGCACACATCTTCCAGGGGGAGCTGGTGGCCAGCTTCGATGAAGAATTCCGAATTTTGTTTGCACAGTCAGAACCTCTTGTTCCTCCAGCCAATGTCTTGGCAAAGGCAGAGAACACATTTGCCATGACTCCTTTTGGCAATAACATGACTTTCCTTCCAAAAAAAGCACCCCTGATGTTCCAGAGGGATGATAATCTTTTTCCCTCCTTTATGGACCGAGTTGAGCCGGACAGGTACTTCCTGTCCAATTTCAGGCGCGATGACATGCTGCGCCACACCGTGGAGGGGTCGGCCATGCGAATGTATAAGAAGGTAGAAATGGAGAATGCCCAGATGGATCCTGTCAGGGGTTTTCTCCGTTCCAAGCAGCTGGAGTTGGATGCTTTTAAGAGACACAGCTTTGCAGAAGGAACATTTGAGAATTTTGCCTCTTCTAAGCAGTACGCCAGGCAGATGTTCGTGAACAATATGGATGACTTTAAAATCCAGTCCAGTCATTTTCAGAAGGATCAGTTCTACCAGTATCAGTTTGAACATCCCCACCTTCCTGGTAGACCTCAGGGACTCTTTGAGAGAATCCGAGGTGGTAGGCCAGGATTCAATGAACTGGAAGACTACGGAGAGGGACCCAGATACCCTGAACTTGAGTCCAATTTTCCACAGGAGGGTTTCCCCTTAAGGCTGGATTACGTCCCTTCAAACTCTTCCAGGGAAGTGAGACATGGCTCTGATCAGCTGAATCCTGCAGGCAACGGCCCAACGGGAATGATGTTAAGAAGGCAGAATATAGGACAGAAATTTATTTGCCAGACTTCTCCTACACAGAAACAAAGCCTGGAGCAGCACCTGTTCTTACAAGACAAAGACGAGGACCAAGATGAAGACAAGAACACACAGGAAAACAGAACAGGTTTACGTAACTGGAGGATTTCTTCGTACCTTAGTGCGTACCAGTCCGAACCAGAAGAAGGTCTTCCAATGCCTATGGAATCAGAAGCATATAGTGATGTTCTTGGGGATAACCTCCCAAAGCACCCCACTGACCTCATCCCAGCGTTCAAATCTCCCATGTCTTTTAATAGCAAGTCACTGGGAATTGAAAGTGCCAAAGAATTTGCAGATCCTGATAGAGTAGGTGAAGAAGCCCCTATAATGAAACAAGATGCCTTTAGGTCCAGAATAAATCCTTTGATCCAGAGGAGCTCAAGACTTAGGTCCTCCCTGATTTTCAGTGCTGCCAAGTTGGATCAGCCGAACACCACAATAGAAAAGGTTCAGATGATCCAAAAAGAACAAATGTCCAGTGAGTTGACAAAAGACAATGAAACTGTAAAGACAGCTGCCTCATCTAAAGTGGCAGAACTTTTAGAGAAGTACAAAGCTGTGGGCAAAGACACAGAGCGAGCTACAGTCACTCATACCAAAGCCGTTTCCAGTTACCTACAGGAAGAATCACAGAACACAGAGAAGAAATACACCAAATCTGTGCAGTATAAGATTCTTGAGAGCAGGGTACTAGACTCCAAAGACTCCTGCAGTACTTACAGAGTGCATGGAGAGGCTGACAGACCATTTGGAACGGCCTCATCGACCCCCCCCCTTGCTGACACGTTGAGTAAAGATCCCCTAGCCCATATTACCGCTAAGGTGGACAAATTATCATCTCGATTTTACCCCATAGAGAATAAACCTGCTCTTCCCGAGAAGGAGAGTCTTATATTTGTAGGAGACACTCAGAAATTGACTCTTCCAGAGAAAAAGGAAAGGGTGATATTCAAAGACGACACTCAAAAATTAGTCAATACCGAACTGAAGACACCACAGATTAGGACAAGTACCACATCGGTTCTTGAGAACTTATCTAGAAGTCAAGGATCTGACAGCTCTCTCAATAAATCTGAGGAAGACTGTTCAAAACAGGAACAAAATCCAATGGAGTTTCTAAGAAAAGGGTCACTACGGCTGAAGCAGTTTTTGAACCCAAAAGGTGAAAAGAAATTGGATGAGGAACCCGCTTCTGAGAGTGGAAAATCTGACAAGCAGGCTGTGGTTCTCAAACGATCTTCCATAGGGGACTGTCAGGAAATGATGGAGGAAGAAAAAACTCATAAATTTGCAGCCCCGCTTCCTTCCAAAAGCAGCCAGCCAACACAGGGGAGATTTCCTTCATCCACGGCTAACATCCTGTACAGCAGCAACCTCCGTGATGATACCAAGGTGATTTTGGAACAAATCTCTGCAAACAGTCAGAAGAACAGAGCTGAGCTGGCCAAGCAACTACCATCCACCAGCAATCCTGATCTTTCTAAGTCAAATACAAGTTTGGAAAGGAAAAGCGAGAAGGAGAAAAGCTGTAACATCCACAGGTCAGAGAGTTTTGGGAGCCAGAAACGAAACCTTCAGCGGCAACCATCAGAGGATAGAGACACCCTCCTGAAAAAGATGGAGAACATGCGGAAGGAGAAGCGAGTCTACAGTAGATTTGAGGTGTTCTGCAAAAAGGATGAGCACACAAGTCAGAGCGAAGAGGAATATGACACAGATGCCAAAGACAAGAAGATGGGAAAATTCATGCCCAAAATCCTGGGGACTTTCAAGACCAAAAAATGATCATAGAAATACCATTTAATTCCATAAAATCACTGGCTATCAAAGAACGAGGAAGTAACTTGTTTATGATGGCTATAAGCACCATAGGCAATACTCCTTGTGGTTAGCGAGTGGAAATGTGTTCAGCATTAGACTCCAATGGCACAATTTGCCCAATAAAAGTCACGTGGTGTCAGGCAACCTCATCACAGTATGTTTCAAATAAAATTATTAAATTGCCCAGATGCTTAAAACAAAGAAATAAAGTAAGAGTCTCTTTATGTGGTGCTCAGAGAATATTTTCAGCAGACAAACCAGTCCCACTTGCAGAAAGAAAGAAGAAAAAACCAGAAAATTGAATACTTGAGTTCAGTCCAGGAAAGAAAAATTACACACAGATATGCACGTGCATTAACTGGAAAACATGTTTAAAACCAGTTCTTTCTCAGATACAGTTATGTCTTTGTACCAAGTAACAAATCAAATATGTGAGGCACCTTTTTGAGGGTTTACAGGAGGAAGAAGATACTGTAAAGAACTTTTTGCTCTCAACTATGGTTATGGTCTTGTCTAGCAGTAAATGTTCAGCTTTCATATTTACCATTTTCTAAGCCTAACGGTTCTGTTTTGTTACTGATTTGTTTCCTTATGTGCAATGGAAGTATTGCTTTAGGGGATGAGCTGAAGGAAGCGGCCGAAAGGCCATAAAAAAAGAAAGCTGACATGCTGTTACTGGAGAAAGATCTGGCTTTAGGGCTCCTTTTCTGCTAACCCAGGCATTTTAATGTAGCATCTTAAAAAACGCTATCTTGTCCAAGCAGTAACTTCCTCGGCGGCGTACCTCCCGTTCGTCAAGTGGCTGCAGGGAGGAGGGGGCGTTCAGTTGTTAGCACATGCAAAGACAAGGAAAGAAGGGACTCATAACAATGGGAGCAACAAGGCTGCAGGAATTTTCAAGCCCAGAAATGATTTCTCTCATGTAACTTTCTCGCAGTAGTTTGGTACCGAGCTTAGATGTGGTACTCAGGGGGACGGTTCAGGGATAACAGTACTGTAGGGCTATCGGTGGGGCTTGATGATCTCGAAGGTCCTTTCCAACCAACTCGGTGATCTTTCGAGGTCCTCCCAGCTCCTAACATTCTGTGATGATGCTTCTATGTTAACCGTGGAGCTTTAACAACAGTCCAGGTTAACCTATAGGTTCATGCTGTTGCTTTATGGTGTCTTGCAAGACAGAAGGTAGAGAGAGGCTATCAAGAAATCACCACATACTTAGCCGTTTGGGGTTTTTTCCTCAGCTTGGGATTGAGCAGGATTGCAAAATTAGGATTTTCCGCCCCCCCCCTTCCCCCCAGATCTTTGTGCTACAGTCTAAAGAGATGAGAGGGAAGAATATGCTCTCACGTGGAACTGAGCTTTGAATTTCCCCATTCTCATTTGCTTGGGTTTCATGATTACCCACTTTTGCTGAGCTTGCAGCTAGTGTCACACCAGTTCGGGTACGTGGCTGACAGATGGAGGCAAGAGGCTGCACCGGTTCCCAAAGGTAACTTCAGTAGAGTCTTTTAAACTTCAGCTTTCGTTTTTTAAAGATGCCGGCTCCCATGATAATGATGTAATTTAGCAGGCTTTATGTCATTTAGATATCTAACAATTACAACTATTAATGATTATTTTACTGTTTGTTGAAAACCCTGAGAAATTGAGATAGTGACTGATCTGAACGAAAAAAAAGATCTCCACATTAATACAGATGGTGTTAAAAATCTGCCAGAATTGAGAGGAATTATCATTTTAACGTGAGGAGGATCAGAAAGTGAGTCTAGAATGAAAGAGGGAAAAAAAAGTTTAAAAAAAAGAGGGAAGAAGTGACCAAAATTGGCAGAAAAGCTGAAATAGATTTCTTAGGGTTATCCCATACTGTATAAATACATAGCATTTCAGACACAACCCATAATCTGCTGCACAGGTACAAATTCACACACGAATGCTGCATATATACTTCCGTCTGCTTTCAGTAACGAATCGGATCCTGTTACTGGCGTGTCCCAAAATGAACTATAACATCAGTACAGTCGTTCTCTGCCAGATGATCCAGATAGAAATGATTTTGCTCTAGAGAGGAAGATTAGCTATAGAGATATATATCCTATTGTATATATGCTAGCTCTACTTTGTGTCATTCTGACATCATTCCATGCCTCCTCAGCCTTTCCTAAGCCTACCTGCTCCAGCATTGTTCCGTAACAGACAAGTTAGAAATGTAATTATTTCTGGAGTCATGGATTACATTAACATTATAGAATGCGGCTGTATTTGGTCAGATTTTTAGACTTTTAGCTTGCTCAGCACAGTGCATTCGGTGTACAGGTGTGTTCCTGACCAGAACTAGAATGATTAAGCTCTTTTAGTGATACCAGATGTTGTAGGTGAATACAAATATTGCCAAGTAAGTGATTCACTAGGTGATAACAAAAGCCATTAAAAGAATAAAAAGTTAGTGTTACCTCTCAGTCTCAGAACAGCTTCACAGAGGATCCTAGATGTCACGGTGTGTGGTCAAATTGCTGGGTGCTGGGCTTTCGGTGAAGTCGTAACCCTGAATCGTGCTGAAGGCTCCCTTTTCTGTGCATGAGAACTGTCATCTGAGACTCTCAAGAGGCAACACGCTGCAGGGAGCGCTGCCCACATAACACGTTCACCCCGTCACTGTCATTTCCTGTATCTGCCTCTACAGAGATAGACAGGAAATGCGTATGTTGTTAATAGACCAGAATAAACCAGCACTCCCTTGCGAGCTGCGTTCCCAGCTCCCCAGTATTACCAGACTGAAGTGACCACACTTGACAGCAGATGTGAATGCACTGCTTTTACTTCACTAGCTTTTGGCGTTTAGGGACTAAAAGATAAAATGGCTATTCTGTCAATGGCAGAGGTACTCACGTGTTGGAGTTTAGAGCCCGAATCCCCTCTGTAACTGGAGACCCAACATTCTGGAACAGCAATCACTGTAGGTGAAGTAAAATTTAAGGGACAGAGACTTTTATAAGAACTTTGAGTTAATGAGGAGAATGTATCTAAAATCAGCATTAAAATAGGAATATACTTTTAAAGTTTACTTTAGTCCCACTGTTGCCTGCAGACAACTTCATGACATTTCAGCAATAGTGTCTCTTGCAACATGACTTTTTGAAAGAAAAAACAAAATGACCAGATTATTCATTGAAAAAGAGGCCTCTGTGTGTTTCCCTGTCACAGCAAACTGCTTGAAAACCAAAGATTTTCTGTAGTGCAATAGAAAGTATTTATTTTTACAGTATACACAGTATTACATGGTAGATAAGCTACTAGATATTGTAGCAGAACCCCCCTATATTTAAAATGCTTTTCTACTTGATTCTAACGAAAATAAGCCTGCACCGATTATGTTCATTTACCCTGGAAGAGTCATAGAAACTAATGGAGAACAAAATGAAGGGCTTTAAGATTATCTGTGAAGAGTTTAGTCTTCCTGGTCTTCAGACAGTTACCTGTTCTGCTCAAAAAAAAAAAAAAAAAAAAGCCAGCTAAAAAATCTGCATTTATGCAGTGCATCTAAAACTGCTAAGGAATCATAGAATGGGTTGGCAGGGACCTTCACAGATCATCTCGTCCAACCTGTCTGCCATGGGCAGGGACACCTTCCACTAGAGCAGGTTGCTCAGAGCCCCCTCCAGCCTGGCCTTGGGAATGAGGGAAGAACTCACTAGTGTTCTAGTCCAATCTAAACTCACCCTCTGTCACTTTATAGCCATTAGCCCTTGTTCGGTCACTACAGGCCTTGGTAAAAAGTCTTTCATCCTTCTTACAAACCCCTTTTAAGTAAGACACAGTGAGATTTCCCCTCCCCAGAGCCTTCTCTCCTCCAGGCTGAACGACCCCAACTCTCTCAGCCTGTCTTCGTAAGAGAGGTGTTCCAGCTCTTGGACCATTTTCTTGGCCCTCCTCTGCGCCTGCTCTAACTGGTCCGTGTCTTCCTTGGACTGGAGATCGCAGAGTTGGATGCATTATTCCAGGTGGGATCTCATGAGAGCCGAGTACAGGGGGAGAATCGCCTTCCTCAACCTGCTGGCCACGCTCCTTTCAACGCATCCCAGGATGCCGTCAGCCTTCTGGGCTGTGAGCACATATTGGCAGCTCACATCCTGTTTTTCATCCACCAGCATCCCCAGGTCCTTCTCCACAGGACTGCTTTCCACTCCTTCGTCCCCCAGCCTGGAGTGACACCAGGTGTTGCCCTAACCCAGATGCATGACCTCATGCTCAGCCACGTTGCACTTCACAAGACTCACGTGAGCCCTGAATAGTCTAAATATGGCTACGGCCATGGCTCAGAACATTGCCCTCGTGTTCTGTAATGTTTTGCAGTAATTCAAATGAGGAATAGGAACTGACAGCATTCATTATTCAGTATGGGAGCAAATAGTGCTGGGCCCTTGTCTGGTAAGACCAGAAGGCAAAGGGATTAGATCCTCTCTCCTCTTGGTTTGTCCAGAGGAAAGTAGTGCATTGTTCCCTTCAGCCAGGCTAACTGGGTTTTTTTCTCGCTTGCTGTTACTGGCTCAGTTAGGGAGGGACTGGTGAGAGGAGCTGTACTTCACCTGCTTAGCACGCTTCCATTTTCAGTGCGCGTGTTGTTGGGAGGACTTTGCTATCGGAAGACTCTGCAGCGCCGTTACGTATGGTTCCGTATGCCCGAGAGTAACTGCCCGTCGATGCTTTTGGATCACCAGCAGCTCCCATGTTGGCGGTAGTCTGGAACATCTTTTTACCGGACTTCAGAAGGGGACGAACCTCTTTGCTGTGAGACTGAGTATTGCTTGGATTCTGCGCGAGAAAGAAAAGCCAAAATAGATAGTAACCTCTAATCAGCTTTCTAAAATACGAATGGGAACACAGATTTTGCTTCAGCTGTGGAGCAGGACAGATCTCAAATGTTAGATGAATAATAAACAAACCAGACAGTTGTGCAAGATCAAGAATAGGATGGTGAGAATGATGTGAGGGAGAAGGGCTTAAGAATGGCTGCATCGAGAATGAGTTAGCGGTACTGCAGCAAGATACAACAAACTAATCCCGCACTGGAGCTAAAGACCAAAGGCCCGTTTGGCTCCTATCTTATTTTCAACAGTAGTGAATGTTTTAGTTACATGTACAAAAGACAGTTCTTCATCACCGTCGTTCCCCAATATACCCTCCTGGCTTCTGCCAATCAAATGGCACGGTGACTTTCTGAGTTGGAAGCCGAATACGGACCTTGTGTTTGCCAGCGTTAGGATGGCAACGTGGGATGGGTAGCGTAGGGTGTTGGGACCGTGGCTCCTTTCTGGGCGGATCTGAAGGGGAGCCGGGGGCGGAGCTGAGGGCGTTTCCGGGCAGAGGGGAAGGGGAGCCGAGAGCGGAGGTTCCGAGTGAGCGGTGTTCTGTGGGACAGGGGCAGACCTCGTGATGGATAAGGCGGTTGGGGTGGCCCTGTTGGCTTTCCGCCATCCCGAGGGGGACCCGTTGCTGCTCCCACCTTTGTTTGCCTGGTGTTTTCTCCAGCTTTTCCGTGGGGGATCCGGACCCCAGCCTGGCGGTAGCCAGGACTTATAATGTGCACTAATGGATCAACTTTTCCTGTCTCCCTGGATGTATTTGCAGCCCCTGGGTGCAGAGGTGGCGGCTGCGTACAGGTGCAGGGGAGGCAGTGATGTGCTGCGGGGCTTTGGGCCTGGCCCCTGTTCCCAGTGGTCTCCAGCTGAAGCTGGAGCAGGCCCGGGCGCGGGCAGTGAGGGTAAGGATGTGCTGGCCCTGCCGTGGGAAGGGCTTTACCTGGAAAGGGGGCTGCGTGGGCAAGCCTACTGGAGGGAAGTGACGAAGGGGCTCTTTCAGGCAGGTGTCTGCAGACAGGAAGGTGTCTGCGGTCCCTGCGGTGAGGAAGGTTCTCTCTGAGCTGTGCCTTACTAGGGTGGAAAGTGAAAAATCTCGACTGGTGGGATGATTGACGCAAGGAATGTAACCGGCATACACAGACAGGCGGGGAGATGGCTACTTGAATTCGTGCTGCGTGCTTGAGTTTAAGCATTTGCATTTTGTCTGGAGCACTTCTTTTAGCTTCTAAAAAAGCCAAAGTCTTCGCCGTTTAGCAGCGTAACACTAAAAACCTCTCGGTGCTTTGGCAAAGCTCCTGATACCATCGCGCAAGAAGTTGAAGCGCTAGAGACACAGGGCAGGGGTATTCTCGATGTCAGTTTCTGTCCCTGGGAAGGGGGGACATCTCCACGCACATTCACACAGGCATCCAGTTGGCTCTGTTCCTTACAGAGGCGAGGAGTGTGACAGCAATCGGCACACCAGCTGTCGTCCCTCCCGGCCGCAGAAGGACCTCGGAACGCCGCGCCCGGGCCCAGAGGTAAGATGTCCGCTACCCATGGCCCCCCCCCCCCGGCGGCCTGCTGACCGCGCCGCTCCGAGGCCTGGCTCCCGCGCCGCTTCCAGCGCCGCAGCGGCAGGAGCAGGCCCCTCGCTGCCTGTGCGCTGCCGCAGCCAGAGGCGGCAGCCGTCGCCATGGCACCAGTGGGGCAGCGAGCGCGGCGCCCTCGCTCGGGGCCTTCTTCGGGGCGCCGTCCTTCCGCCTGCCTCCCTCCGAGCCGTGCTTTGGCGGGCGTCGCGGAGAGACTGGCCCCGTCCCCTGGGGCCGAGAAGGCTCGCCGCTCGGCCGGGGCGTGCAGAGGGCTCTGTCTCCGCGCCAGGGCCGCTGGTTTTTCGTCAGGCAGTGAGCGAGGCAGCCCCGGCGCTGAGCAGGGCTGGGAGGACGGAGGAAGATGGCGGCTGACGCGTAGCTACGCGGCGGCAAGGCGCTGGCTCGGGGAAGGCTGGTCAGAGGCATTTCCCCGGTGGCGGAGGCCGCAGGGGTGTTCCGGGATATGTGCTCGGGAGCCGGGAGGTGCTGGGCGAGCCGTGGGTTGGATCCGGCCCCCTGGGCTGTTAGGCGGTACCAGTGGCGCTGGGTGCGTGGGTGGTTTTGGGGCCGTGCGGGTCGGTTTGTGGGTCGGTTGATGTGTGGGCCGAGGGCGAAGAATTCGTAAGGGTCTCGAAAGTGTGCTAAGTGAGAGGGGGAAAAGCTGAAGGAATTGGCTTCTAAGGAGGCAAGCGGAGCGATGGACGATTCGGCATTCAAATGGGGAGAAAGTTTTCGGTTTTATTTTGTAATCCGGTGTTTGGAGATGCCACCACTTTCCTGTCATCTTCTTTTTCTGCTCGGAATGTTTACAAGAGCTGTAAAGCAATCCTGTTGATTAAAAAACATCGCCTGCCGCTTCCTTCTCAATGTTCTCAAAGTGTATTGAGGGGACGCGGGGGGTGTGTGTGAAATACGCTTTGTTGTGACCCAAACCGATGTCCTGTCGGTATAAAAATATTCGGAGAGAGGATCTCTTTGCTAACAGAATTTATAACTAAAAAGGAAAAAAAAAAAACAAACAAAAAAACCAAACCAAAAACAACCGAACCCCCCAAAAAAGAGAGGAAGAAGAAAAAAGAGAAAGCTGAGCTGAGGAAACAAGTAGCCTCTTCTGACCAAGGCAGGAGCTATGTTTCTTTCTCCAAGTGTTTTCCCTCGCTCGGTTTTGATGCTTTTAGGCTTTCTAGGAGTCTTTCACGGCGGCAGTAATTGAGCTCTTGAATTACATTTCTTCCGCAGGAGCCCCGGAGCACACTTAAGGTGACTAGCACACGCAAAACCGCTCCTGCAGTGCCACCAGCCTTGCAGCAGCCTCTGAGGTGGGGATTCCTGTAGAGCTCCAGCCTAGTTTTACAGCTGCTTTTTGGTGTTTTGTTTTTTACCTCTGGCAGAAGCCTTGTGAGCCGGGTGCTCCCAGCACTCCCATTTTCCCTCAGGGAAGCCTTCGGGCTCTGTCGTGGCCAGGTGGGCAGAGTCTGCGGGCCTCATAAAGCCCATCCAATGTCAAGCCGGTGTGGTTTTCCTTTGACGTTAGAGGTGAGTAGCATGCAAGACCCATATTTCCCTTACTCTGTCGCAGTTGCAAACCTT
>VWZX01001135.1:0-13493 GCA_013399015.1 Galbula dea | reverse complement strand
GATCTAGCCTGTCTAGGTCCCTCTGTAGAGCTTCCCTACCCTCAAGCAGATCAACACTCCCACCCAGCTTAGTGTCATCTGCAAACTTACTAAGCGTGCACTCTATCCCCTCATCCAAGTCATCAATAAAGATGTTGAACAGGAGAGGCCCCAGCACTGACCCCTGAGGGACACCGCTCATGACCTACTGCCAACTGGATTTGACTCCATTAAGACGATTGTAGTTAAGCCACCACAACCCTTTCAGACATTTTCCCTGAATTCATTTTAACAGTGCTTGAAGGTTACTGGGAATCAATAAGTTACATACACAGTTTACAGAAAGAACTGTGAAGTACTTTGCTCTTATATCCAGAAACTTCGAATCCTTTCTTTTTCTGTGACCTGGGAATGTTCTAACATTTCTTACTTGTAGGTTTCTGATGGGAAATTTGTTACCTCAGTTGCCAGTGAACAGTTGTATTATATGGTGTCGCAATAGCTCTCTGTCTCCCTTTCTCTTTTCTGCCCTTGCTTTGCCTCACACACAAAATATAGAAGTTTTGTTACTATCTACTTCCTTTATAGGTACAATAGAACTCGTGGGCTGATAGAGGAAAATATTTTTCAGACATCTATTTGTTTCTGGTGCAGGACAAGGTATTATTAAATCATGTAAGTGAGGTATAGAAACATTTATTTCACTAGTTTTTATGTTTGTTTTATGAATAAAAAATTAAAGCACAGCACTTGCTGCTTGTTCTGTCAGTTGTCTGTAAGAATACGCCTCAAAAAAAGTACATACATGATACTCTTTATCTAAATCTATTTTCCATGATTTGTTAATTTACATTTATAATACTGCAGAATATATTCCCTGAAAAATGCTACTTCTTTTCAGTTTTACATTCTTTTGGAACATATTGTGTGGGAAAGAGCTTGTGTCTAAATTTGAAATTTTAGGATCCAGGCTGGTAAAATTTCTACAGATTTTGAAATCAAAGTGTCAACTTTCAGGAGCCATGGTGAAGTTGAAGTCCTGAATAATAATTTTATGTAAGATGACAATTTAAACTGTTGCCAGAGAATAACTTTTTTTCCTATTAAGCCTAAAACCAATAAAATAAAATAGTTAAATTGTTAATCAAGGCCTTGTAAAGTGGAAGGTTAGTAAATTATGTGAATGACATAAGCCCAAGAGGTATCATTTACTATTGTATTATCAGTAAATATCAATGAAAATCTAAAAATTAACAAAGTACTCGATTCTATGTGTTATAAAGTAGATTATTTAAACAGTAAGGCTTGTGATCAGATATAAGCTACGCATATATACCTGACAAAGAGAGAGCTGTTACAGTATTTTTTGACAGAATATAAAGATTATGAAATGATTATTTTAAAGAATAAAATGACAGGTATAAGATTTGCTGTGGAAAAAACTGGCTGGATGGCCAAGCCCAAAGAGTGATGGTGAATGGAGTTAAACCCACTTGGTGGCTAGACATAGCT
This sequence comes from Galbula dea, assembly GCA_013399015.1. Lineage (NCBI taxonomy): Eukaryota > Metazoa > Chordata > Aves > Piciformes > Galbulidae > Galbula > Galbula dea. The sequence continues at coordinate 12,002 of VWZX01001135.1, read as the reverse complement.
CTGCTGTTCACCAGAGCTTGGAATTGGACTCAATTCTGTTTAATAACTTTATCAATTATCTGGAAAAGAGATTGAGTGCTTCCTAAGTAAGTTTGAAGATGACACCAAGTTGTGTGAGAGTGTTGATCTGCTTGAGGGTAGAAAGGATTTACATAGGGATCAGAACAGGCCGGATCAATGGGATGAGGCCAGTTGTATGAGGTTCAGCAAGGCCAAGTGTTGTGTATTGCACTTTGGTCACAACAACCCTATACAATGTTACAGGTTTTGGGCAGGGTGATTGGAAAGCTGTTTGGCAGAAACGGACCTCAGCGTGTTGGTCAATAGTGGGCTGAACAGGAGCCAACAGTGTGCTCAGGTGGCCAGGAAGGCCAACAGCATCCTGGCTTGTATCCAAAACAAAGTGGCCAGCAGGACTTGGGAGGTGATTGTTCACCTGTACTTCTCAGTGGTGAGGCTGCACCTCAAATACTGTGTTCAGTTTTGGGCCCCTCAATACAAGAAAGACAATCAGTTGCTGGAGTGTGTCCAAAGATGGGCAATGAAGGGTCTAGAGCACAAGTCTTATGAGGATTAGCTGAAGGTTCTGTGGTGTTTAGCCTGAAGAAAAGGAGGCTGAAGGGAGACCCTCTTGCTCTCCACAACTGCCTGAAAGCAAGAAGTTAGTAAGCTGAGTGTCAGACTCTTTTCCCAAGTGATATGCAATAGGAAAAGAGGAAATGGCCCTCAATTTGCACCAAGGGAAGTTTAGATTGGACTTTAGGAAAAATTTCTTCACTGAGATGATTGTCAAGCATTGAAATAGGCTGCCCAGGGAAGTGATTGACTTATCATCCCTGGTGGTGTTTAAAAGATGTACAGATGTTGTGCTGAGGGACATGGTTTAGCAGTGGACTTGATAGTATTAGGTTTATGGGTGGACTTGATGATCTTAAGGATCTTTTCCAACCTAAATTATTCTAAGATTCTCTGATTGTTATTTACAGTCTCCTTGTAAATTAAGTACAGATTATTTAATTTCTCAAAACATTAGTGACAGTATTCAACAAAAACAAATGTGCAGCCTGATACCCAGGATGGACAAAACCCTGCAGCAGAACAGGTCGGGGACCACAGTCTGGGTGAAGCAGAAAAAACCTTGAGGCCCTAGGGGCACTAGGTTGACAATCAGGCAACAGCATCCTCAGGCAACAAGGAAGCCACCACCATATCGCAAGAAGCATGAGCAAGGGTGCAGACAGTAGAACTGGGGAAGAATCCTGAGATGTTCTAGAGGACCTGTGTGCTGTTGCTAGAGTGAGGCTCCTACACACAGGACAAACACTGACCTACTGGAGCCTCCCTGTAAGGCCACTAAAGTAGCTGGGGGTTGGAGCAAGACAAGAGGCTGTGGAAACTGGTTCTGCTCGTCTTGGAAAGGAACACCCATGAGGGGGAGCATTATTGGTGTGTGCAGGTACCTGATAGGAGATCACAGAGAAAACAGTGCCTGTCTCTGCCCTGTATTACACAGTATTAGCATTAAAAAAAAAAAAAAAAAAAAAAAAAAAAAAAAAAAAAAAAAAGTAACACAAGAAATATCAGTTAAATATTAGAAAAAAAGCCTATTCATTGTAAGGATAATTGCACTCCAGCATAAAGAGCCTAGAGAGGCTGCAGAACCTCCCTCCTTGGAGATATTAAAACCCCAACTCAGCATATCTGAAATTAGACTATTTGCTTCACCTCTTTCTGATATTATGACAGACAGTGTTGGTGGTACAACTGTGGAAGCAGAACAGTACTGCTCAGAGACATGATCAGAGGTGAATTTCCTAAGTGAGGTGTATGTCTGGTGGACTGCAGTTTCTTTTCTAACATTTTTACTCCACACCCTTCACATTCACATGAGCCAGGTCCCCGTGGTTGTGGCCTAGCCAGGTCCAGCACCAGGATCACAGGAACAGAACACTCAGGCTAAAGGCTGATGTACTTGGTCTGGCTGGACAGCCAACCTCTGTACTCTAAGGCTTCAACTAGACACAGCATTTGAGACTATGATGTGTGTTCCTCAACAGAGAATTATTGGTCTTGTTATCTATTACTTTGTATGTTAGGCAGTAGGCATACACTGATCGTGTGGCTCTGGGCCAGTCTCTGTGACTCTCTCCCCATCTCAGGCTGGTTAGCAGCGGGCACCAGGGTTTCTGTTACCTAGTGGTCTCCTGTCCTAGATTATGCTAAAGAAGCATCAAATTCACAGTGATTATGAGAAAGATTGTGTCTATTGCCTCTTTGTTTAACATCTCAAGTGTCACTCTCCTAATCATTTAGAGCCAGGTAGATATGGAAGACAATCTTTCCTTCATCTGAACAGTATCTTCAAGTAGGTTTCACCACGTGATGACAAATACCTTGATCTTTGACACTGATAAACAACAAAAACATTTATTGGCATAAAATAACTGAAATACATAACCGATACGCATAGTGTTATGTTTGATTTTCCATTGTGAAAAATAAAAAATTTTAAATGAAAGAGACATCCATGAGATAGGGATTCTGCTGTTGAAGGGAACCAGGATCTTAGTCTTTAACACACATTCTTTAAAGTAATACTGTAGAAGACAAATCATTAACCTCTTTGTATTAGAAGTGTATTTTTGTTTTCCAGTGGGAACCCTGAAGCACTGGTTTAACAGGAAGCTGTACTAAATAAAATGAAGCTGGCAGCTGTGAATAACAGACAGCAGTTACCATTATACTCTATGGCTCTGAACCTTTTTACTTTTCATTTTAACTACTATATTTCATTCATCTGTAACATTTACCTACAGATCAACTGTTTTATGACATGATTTCATGAATTGTCTCATTTATTAAAACAAATAACCCAAACAAACAACATTTTCTAAAGGTAAATTAAGAGGAAATCTGTCCTGCAGCAACGCTTGATATTTTCAAGGGTTGCTTTAAGAGTATGTCATGGTGGTTGTCAACATTTGGTAGCCCAGGTGTGCTGTTTTTAATAAGTCTAGTGTATCTAAAAACTTGAAATAATGTTGACTTTAATGGAATTTCCAGCTGTTCAAATTGTGTTTCCAGATTTAATGGTAAAAAGAGTTTTATAAATACATTTTTTTCATAATCAGTAGCACACCTCCATAAACAAAACTGACAGCAAAAATTTTTTTTCCTATAATCTAGAGTACAATAGAAGGAATCATAAAATAAATGTATCTTATCTATTCTGTACTCCCAGCAGTGATTGCTTATGCTATGTACATCTGCAATTAATTTGTATTTTCTCATACCCTTAGAATTTGCATTATGTTGTTACTGGTATGTCTTATTCCAAATCATAACCAAACATAGGAAAGTTACAGAGTCATTTGAAAGGTTATGTATCAACTACAAATGTATAATTGCATTATCTTTAGCCCAACTTATAGTTTAACAAGGTTAGATTTGAATGACTGTAAATTCTTTAAAAGAATGGTCTCCTTTACACCAGGTGTTTTCTCAGTATTTTTGTGGCGTTTCTCTCTCTGTTTCTTATGTAGAACTACTTTTCACTGAAAGAAAGTAAAGCAAGTAATTGAATTGTTACATACTAGAATAACTAAGGTTATAGTGCCATATTAGACTTGGGCCTAGAGGAAGTAATGAAGGCTTCTGAATATTGTCAGTTCTGTTCTTATTATGCCAACACCAAAGCCAGATTATTAATACTAGCAATATTATCATAGCTACCTTTATAAATTAACATTACAAAGGGAACTGAGACATTTAAAAGGCTAAGCGTCTTATACCTCATTGATTACATTGTGTGACTATATCGTTGTGTGAAACTGCAAACAAGGTGTTTTCCTAAAAATGTAGTCTTAAGTATTTTTTTACTATGAAACAGCATTATGATGTATTACCAGGTTCTCTAAACTGTGAAATCAATTATGTCCTATATCAGTTCTCCAAAACTTCCAATGATAAGTTTTTATTACTTATTCTGCACTTTTTTGCACCTTGGTTATCAAAGTCAGACTTTGGTTCTTTTGTTGATATTCCCAGGCTTTCGTGATTTCATGGTATTTCATGTCTTCTGAAAAAGACATACCTTTTGTTTGTTTGTGGTTTTTTATTTCTGAACTGATTAAGATTTGTGGATTATATTTTGAAGGTGATGTTTATCTGTTCCTTTAATGTTATGAAGTTCTAAAATCATGCATAAGATATCTAAGTAAGAACTCTGAACATCACAGTACACATAATATTGCAGACATCAATCACTTTGGCAGATGAACATAACTAATGTGAAGCCTATTTGCTTGTGTATATTGCGGAATTTTTGCAGTTTCTGAAGATACAGCTTTTTCCCACACCATTAACAATTTTTTTAGGGGCCTTGGAATTTTTTTTAAGGAGGATATTTTTGGATTTATGCATTCTTTACAGAAATTAGCTGCTGTGATTGAGAGATGGGATGTAGCTTGATGCAAGCAAGATGTCGGATTTATTGGTTACAAGCATAAGAATATATACTATTTTAACTATGCATGGCTTTCTCCGATTGGTACATTTTTTGATGCCTTTTACACTGATTGGCTAAAAGACCAAGCAGGATACAAGATAACGGATTTCAAAACTACTCTTTGTTCCCCCTTAGTCAGTAGTTTTCCACTACAGGGGANNTTCCTTGCTTCATGGTCACAAGCTTGCATATCTTGTGTATTTCACCACGGCTTCTTACCAACCAGTTCCAATACATCTGATACTAACAAGTCTGACATGCCTAATGTCCTTCCCTGTCCATCCAAGACTCCTACAATTAGCTTCCTAGTTTTGGTAAACAACTTATGAGACAGACTTGCCTTGGAGAAAAGGAGGCTAAGGGGTGACCTCATCTATGCTTTTAAATATGTGAAGGGTGTGTGTTGGAAGGATGGGGTCAGGCTCTTCTCAGTGAAGCCCAGTGAGAGGACAAGAGGCAATGGCTCTAAGCTGAAACATAGGAGATTCTGTGTGAATACACGTAGGAATTTTTCCTCCCTGAGGGTGACAGAGCACTGGAACAGACTGCCCAGAGAGGTTGTGGAGTCTCCTTCTATGGAGATATTCAAAACCCATCTGGACATGCTTCTGTGTGACGTGGTCTAGGGAATCCTGCTGTGGCAGGGGGGTTGGACTAGATGATCTTTCGAGGTCCCTTCCAACTCCCAATATTCTGTGATTCTGTGATTCTGTGGATGCGCATTTCTGTGATATAATCATACTCACTAGAAGAGCACAATATTTGAAGAGTCAGGAACTTGGGAGTGTCCTTCTTATATGGCAGTCGCTAGATTCACTAGGTTATGCTGATGTTACTTCTTGATTCTCTTTTGTGTATAAATTGATTCCATAGGAAACAGACCAACAGATGCAAAAATACCAGATCAAAAAAGCAATTCAAACACTAAAATAATCATATAATCATAGAATGGCTCAGGTTGAAAGGGACCTTTATTTACAGACTCTGTAAAGGTAGTTAGCATTTTACAGTAAATAAGTAAATAATCTTGATTTTTATGTTCATTTTACAAAGGTGGTGACATAAGTCTATACTCAGCACTTCACATGAACAATCACAAGTCTGAAGACCCATACAACGGCATGAAAGAAAAACAGTACAGATTTGTCCTCCATTTAAAATCAATTCCATAAACATTGGCATAAAAATAAGCTATCAATATTAAGGAGTATATACCTACAGTATAATGAGTACTTTGATACCTGTATACAAATTATTAACCCATGCTTTTATAGATAACCGTTTCTGAAGGAGTGTACAACTAAAGTAACAACCCACTTGCAGCTTTGGCTATCAAACTGTCAATACTTTGCTGGAAGCAAATGTTAATATCAATGCAGCTTGAGGAAAAATCGGATTGTTTATAAATGGTTCTAATTATAAGTGAAGAATTACTTGCTCTGAAATGTTATTTTGTATCTTTATCTCTGTAAGAAAAAAAATATTTCATAGAATCATAGAATTGTCAGAGTTGGAAGGGACCTTAAAGATCACCTAGTTCCAACCCCCCTGCCTGGCAGGAACACCTTTCACTAGGTCAGGTTGCCCAGAGACCCATCCAGCCTTGCCTTAAAAACTTCCATGGTTGGGGCTTCCACAACCTCTCTGGGCAACCAGTGTTACAGTGTTTCACCACCCTAACAGTGAAGAACTTCCTCCTAATGTCTAATCTAAATCTACCCTCCTCTAGTTTGCATCAATTCACCCTAGTCCTATCACTATCTGACCTCCTAAAAAGTCCCTCACCAGCTTTCTTGTAGGCCCTCTTCAGATACTGGAAGGCTACAATAAGGTCCCTTCAGACCCTTCTCTTCTATAGACTGAACAACCCCAACTCTCTCAGTCTGTCCTTGTAGGAGAGGTGCTCCAGTCCTCTGATCATTCTCATGGCCCTTCTCTGGACTCGCCAACACTTCCATATCCTTCTAGTAATAAGGGTTCCAGAACTGGATGCAAGATTCCAGGTGGGGTCTCATGAGAGCAGAGTAGAGGGGGAGAATCACTTCCCTCAACCTGCTGGCCATGCTTCTCTTGTTGCAGCCTAGGATACAGTTGGCCTTCTGGGCTGCAAGCACACACTGGCGGCTCATGTTCAGCTTCTCATNCACTTGGTCTTGTTAACTTCATGCTGTTGGCATGGGCCTACCTCTCCAGCCTGTCCAGGTCCCTCTGGATGGCATCCCTCCCCTCCAGCATATCAACCATTCCACACAGCTTGGTGTGATCAGCAAACTTGCTGAGGGAGCACTCGATGCCACTGTCCATGTCGCTGATGAAGATGTTGAAGGAGACTGGTCCCAGTACTGATCCTTGAGGGACTCCACTTGTCCCTGGCCTCCACTTGGACATGGATCTATTGACAGCCACTCTTTGGGTGTGACCATCAATCCAATATCCACCGGTTGGTACATCCATCAAACCCATATTCCACTAGCTTGGAGACCAGGATGCTGTGCAGGGCAGTGTCAAAGGCTTTGCTCAGGTCCACATAAATGACATCAGTTGCTCTTCCACTGTCTATTGGTGTCCTGAACTCTTCATAGAAAGCCACCAGATTCATCAGGCACAATTCACCCTTGGTGAAGTCATGTTGATTATAACCAATCACCTCTTCATTATTCTTCTGCCTCAGCAGATCCCCCAGGAGGATCTGCTCCAGGATCTTACCAGGCACAGAGGTGAGACTGACTGGCCTATAGTTTGCAGGATCATCCTTCTTTCCCTTTTTAAAAATGGGTGTTATATTTCCCTTCTTCGTGTCAGTGGGGACTACACCAGACTGCCATGACTTTTGGAATACAATAGAGAGTTTTTTAGCAACCTCATCCTCCAAGTGTCTCAGTACCCATGGGTGTGTCCCATTTGGTCCAATGGACTTTTGAACTTTCAAGTTCTTCAGATGGTTACAAACTTGATCTTCACTTACTATGGGCAGTTCTATTTTCCCGCCCCGCCATTATCTTCTTTGACTTCTAGGGTGTGGTGGGAGCCCTTGTCAATGAAGACTGAAGTAAAGCAACTGTTGAGAAGTTCAGGCTTCTCCATGTCATCCATCACCAGTTCTCCTGTTTCTTTTCTGAGGGGGCCCACACCTTCCCTAGTCTTCCTTTTTCCATTAATATATTTGAAAAAATGCTTACTATTCCCCTTGATCTCCCTGGCTAGATTTAGTTCCCACTGAGCTTTAGTTTTCCTAACCAATTCCCTCGCTGTCTTGACAGCTTCCCTGTATGCCCCCCATTCTAGGTGTCCCTTCTTCCACTCTTTGTACAGATTCTTTTTGTGAGACAATGTATCCAGGAGTGTGTTGTTCATCCATGCAGGTCTCCCAGCGTTCTTCCCTGCCTTTCTCTTTGTTGGGATATATAGCTCTTAGACACAGAAAAGGTGATCCTTGAAAATTGACTGGCTGTCCTGGGCCCCCTTCCCTCTAGGGCTTTGTCCCATGGTATTTTGGACACCAAATCCCTGAAGCAATCAAAGTCTGCATGTCCTAAGTCCAGGGTCACGAGCCTAGAACATATCCTCCTAGAAGTCCTGAGGATCTTGAATTCCAGTGCTTTTTGGTCACTACATCCAAGGTTGTCCCTCAGCTTTACGTTGGTCACTAGTCCTTCCCTGTTGGTAATAACAAGGTCCAGCATAGTGCTTTTCCTAGTTAGTTCCTCTACTATTTGGAGGAGGAAGCTGTCATTGATGCATTCAAGAAACATCCTAGATTGCTGGTGCCTTGCTGTGTTGTCCCTCTAGCATATGTTAGGGTGGTTGAAATCTCCCACAAGGACCAGGGCCTATGAACGTGAGGACACTTCTATCTGTTAGTTTAATTTATTAACTGCTTAATTAAGTAATTAATAATTTCAACTAGGAGGTTCTGCAGTGCAGTGTTTTTTAAAAAGAGATATATGAATGATGGAAGAAAATATAAGTTTTGAAAATATGTGGCTCATGGACAGATGTGCTGGATTGTAAATGTCCCAGAGGACAGAATTAAAGTTTACAAAAATCTTAGCAAAATAGAGATCTTACCCAAAATCAACACTAAGCAACAAAAAAAAGCAAGACACTTTTTTAAGCATACTATAGTTGTTTCCCTGCTTGCCTTATACATCTGAGATTACTTTTAATGACAAGTATATAAGGAGAAAGTGCATGGTGAATAATACAAATGTAATGTAAGGCATGTATCCGGGCATCATGATCACTGGAGTTAAGGTAGAGAGCATATGCCCTGGAGTCAAGATGTAGCCCTTCTAGTTCACATAAACAAAAGGAATTACCAAAGGGATACTGCAAGAAAAAGTTAACATTTAATAGAAAACACTTGATAGTATTGTCGTCCAAAATATGGGCTTTATGCTGTGCTAGGGAAGCCCAAAATGTAATGCTTTGGCAACAAATCTGTTTTTTTAGTTTCAGGTTAATACTGAGAAGAAAGGGAAAGAAAGGTATTAAATGTAAATATAGAAGTTTATGTGGGTTACTACTAAAGTAATCTCTTGTATGGATCAGATTCATGGGTCATCTACCGCCACCACCTGCGTCTCCTAGAACGCTTCCATCACCGCTGTCTCCGCACAATCCTCAACATCCACTGGTCAGATTATGTGACCAATACATCTGTTCTGGAACAAGCAGCAGTCACAAGTATTGAGGCCATGTTACTGAGAACACAGTTGCGATGGGCAGGGCACATCTCAAGGATGAAGGACCATCACCTCCCTAAGATCTTGCTTTATGGTGAACTTGCCACCGGCTGCCGCAAGAGAGGAGCTCCAATGAGAAGATACAAGGACTTACTGAAACAACATCTCAGCCTTGGCCACATTGATCCTCATAGCTGGTCTACTCTGGGCTCCAAGAGGGAGGCCTGGAGACACACCATCTATAATGCTGCAGATGCTTTTGAGAAAGCACGCAGAATCTCCCTAGAGGAGAAAAGACAGGGCAGAAAGAATCGTGCCTTGCAGAACACGCCATCTAAGGAGTCTTTCTGCTGTGTCTTTTGCAACCGTACACGCCTATCTCATATTGGACTTTTTAGCCACCAACGCATGTGCAACAAACGTGGGTAGAGCCCTTCCCAAATCTTTGTTCGCGAAGCCTAGCCATGAATCTCCATAAAATAATTAAATTGGATACATTTTTTAATTTTAGGTTTTGAAATACATAAGATTGTGTTTTAGCATAAAGCGGAATATTCCCTTCATGGATTATGAAAAGGGGATAATAATATTTAATGGAACTTTTTGATTTCAGAAGGTATTTTTCTGTCTTGTCAAGAAATTTTGTCAGATTGACAAAGATTTTGATTCAGTAAGATCAGGAAAAAGTTGTGAAATGCCAGTTGTTGGAAAACAAATGATGATATCAATAATATAAGTAATTTTCACAGTATAACAATCTCCTGAATATTTTCTAAAATTGTGGTGATTGCAGATGAGACAGGTCTTCTGATATTTAAAGAAATTCAGGAAGAAGAAACTTTAACAATAAAAAGCCAATAGTTGCAGAAACTTTCTACAAAAGTGTGAACTGGCTAAGGATTTAAATATTACTGAATAATACCTTAAATTGTGTGAATTTACAAACTTAGAAAATAAATCACTCTACTTAAAAGAAAATCAAATGGCTTTCAGGAGGTAGATCTCCTATTCTCTCCAAAGCATGTTTAATTTCCTGACAATACAATATAATGAACTATCTTATTGATATTTTATTTTTGTATACTTAGAAATTATCCTTGCTACAAAATAACAGCACTTTTTATATAAACTGTTCAAAATACCTGAGAAAGTTTGAGTGAAACTCCCAAAATGATTTTATGGAGAAAGAAAGGTTGTGGATAGAAAGAATTTGTGACTTTTGTAGATCAATATTTTAGTTCATAGCATTACTAGGATTATGCCTGAGGATTCTTAACCTTCAATTAACCTACAATTTCCTGGTTTATAGCACTTGGAAGTTTTGTATGTAATGAGGTTCTATAATAGATGGTATCTCTGAAGTGAAGGTACTAAGATTTAAGTTTTTGCACCTGATTTCAATCCTATGTAACTCTTTCTAAAATGGATTAAATTTGTAGAAAAATATTCTAGCATAATTGTTACAACACAGATTCAAAATAATAAAACAGAAAAAGGGTGTTGTGAGTTAACAGTAAGTTAAACTCTTAAGATAGGAGCTTAGCTGTTTGGGGTTTTTTTTCTGTCATTTACTGACTAGAAGAAAAATGGAAATATTGTGTGATGATGTCTGCAGTGTCGGAAGAAACAGTTCAGCAGCTTCAGAAACCTAACACCACAAGCGTTGTTGTGGTTGAAATTCTGAGGTCTTCAACTAGGAAACATTGCAAAGTTTCTTCTGGAGCCATATGATTTTCATTTTTAACTGTCTGGCTCAAAACTTTGGTAGAAGATTTAATTATTTTTTTTTTTTTTTTAAGATAAATTAACACCAAATATATATACTTTTATTTTCAGATTCCTTTTTGAACACATCCAAAATACTTTGTGAAAAAATCCACCATTCCTTGAGCCATGAAAAAATCCAAAACCTGACAATAAGTAGTTCAAATGAAATTAAAAAAATTTTAAAAACCCCAAAACATGAAAAACGAAACACAAAACTAATTCATCTAATCATGGAATTGAATTATCTAGCTTACTGAATTTATGTAACAACACGGAAAAATTGTTAGAACTTAGCAACACTGCAAGCGTTGAATGGATAATATGTTAATAGGATGTGTTAAATAATCTTAAGATTACAGAGACATACTTTTTTCCTACAAATTACAGAGATTACCCCTATAGCATTTAAAATCTTCTTTTATATGTTAATTACTGTTAGTATAAAACTAAAATAAATTAAACATTATGTTTATGCATAATTTTTTCTATGCATTCTTCTTTTCTATTATTCAGAAAGACATGGTTTTACTTCTGAACATTAATGTTCATTAACGTACTGGAAATAGAAAAACTGCCTGTAGAGAAAAAATTTAAAACTAATTTTCTGCAGGAAAATAAATTTTAGATTCTTCTTATTAAGCTAATGGGTAACCTCAAGATTTATTAATGAAATAACCACTTCATCATCATCATGGCTAGGCTTCACGAACGAAGATTTGGGAAGGGCTCTACCCACGTTTGTTGCACATGCGTTGGTGGCTAAAAAGTCCAATATGAGATAGGCATGAGCGGTTGCAAAAGGAACAGCAGAAAGACTCCTTAGATGGTGTATTCTGCAAGTCACAATTCTTTCTGCATTGTCTTTTCTCCTCAAGGGTGATCCTGCGTGCTTTCTCAAAAGCATCCGCAGCATTATAGAGGGTGTGTCTCCAGGCCTCCCTCTTGGAGCCCAGAGTAGACCAGCTATGAGGATCAATATGGCCAAGGCTGAGATGATGTTTCAGTAAGTCCTTGTATCTTCTCATTGGAGCTCTTCTCTTGCG